>JAODUP010002004.1:0-20942 GCA_025642065.1 Paralvinella palmiformis | reverse complement strand
CGTAATTATAAAATGCACGGCACGTATTTGGAACTTGAATAAAACTCTTTGAAGAGATGTCGCTACCCCAGAGCGCGTCCGTCACTGGGAGGATATTTTAACAGAAACAACCCACGCGTTACTAAGCGCCAACTGACCATTGCCGAAGACGTATATATCTGAGTAGATCGTGCCGTTCTCTTATGACGAAGAATCACTACATCTTGAAGATGTATTTGTTAGAGATTGAAGCAGTGATGCATTGGCATGTCGCTTATGTAGATTAGCTAAGTTTGCTGTTGTCTACGGCCATACCACGTTGAAAATACCGGTTCTCGTCTGATCACCGAAGTCAAGCAACTCGGGCTCGGTTAGTACTTGGATGGGTGACCGCCTGGGAATACCGAGTGCTGTAGACTTTTTTCTTTTTTTCTCTACTAACTCAACCCGTCTAACAAAGCCTCTGCTTCCATTCTACTCACTCAGTTTACTATATTTAATTACAATTTATTTATTACATTTTTACAATTCAACTTCAGTTTTCTTACTATGTTTAATTACAATTCTTACATTTCACCTTCACTTCAAGTTCACATTTCCCCTTTTTCCTCTTTTATTTATCAAACAAGGAAACTCGTTGTCAATAAACGGCTACTTGTTTTATAAACATCCCTAGCTCCACGCAACCAGAAATAGACGTAAATCAGCATTCAAAACATACAATCTCAAATTACTCACTAAGTTAATGACAATATATGCTCTGTTTTAAACAGACATATAATGTGTAGTGCAAATTTAATTGTATGTTTTACAGGGATTTGATTAGTTGAACCTATTGCTTTTGTAATAATCGACGTGTTTTGATGGTTTTGAAGCTGATTTCGTCTATTTCTGGTTGCAGTAGTAGGGATGTATTATAAAACGTACCGTTTATTAAAGCGAGTTTCTTGTTTATAAATAAAAGCCTGATTTTCAAAGGAAATTGATTGAGTATAGTGAATATGTTTGAATTTCGTAATTAAACATGTAGAAACTGTGAAGTGTGTGGTGAGATGGTAGTGTGCATTTGATTAAATCGAATGACGCGTAACATACGTGCTCGTAGTGCATAACTGAGGACGCCGGGGTGGTATCGATTAACGGTAAACAATAAAACGATCACTCAATTGCGCACGAAGAGTTTCGTAATTATGTTTAATAATGTCCAGTTACATCAATCCCGTTTCCGGTTGAAGCAACCTACGTGCTTAACGATGACTAGTTGATTCATTCGTCTTAAGAGGCGGGCGGACGATCTCTCAGATATATACGTCTTACGGCAATGGTCAGTTGGCGCGTTAGTAACGCAGTGAGGTGTTTGCTGTTTAAAAATACTCCCTCCCAGTGACGGACGCGCTCTGGGGTAGCCGACATCTCTTCATTAAGAGTTTTATTCAAGTTCCAAATATCGTGCCGTGCATTTTATAAGTTACGTACGATCGAATGTTGCACTTAGGGTCGTTTCAGTTCGAACTAGAGACTTGGCTGGCCTTTTCTACGATTCGAATTGTTGTCGCCAGAAGTAAACAATATTGGCGTCATAATGGCGATATACATCTCACACAGAGAAAGAAAGAGCACGCGAGAGAGAGAGACGGTTGTCTTATGATGACTAGCGATACGATGGGGACAATGTTATAAAGGAGAAACGAGGATATGGATCAATTAAACAACGATTGTGTTGTTTCTACGTATCGAGCGAAGAATGCAGCACACTTGAAGATGATTTGTTAGAGATTGAAGCAGTGATGCATTGGCATGTCGCTTATGTAGATTAGCTAAGGGTTTGCTGTTGTCTACGGCCCAGTAAACCTTCTCTAAGACGAAGGGGAACTCAACTTAGTTTCATCGTCTAACAAAGCCTCTGCTTCCATTCTACTCACTCAGTTTACTATATTTAATTACAATTTATTTATTACATTTTTACAATTCAAACTTCAGTTTTCTTACTATGTTTAATTACAATTCTTACATTTCACCTTCACTTCAAGTTCACATTTCCCCTTTTTCCTCTTTTATTTATCAAACAAGGAAACTCGTTGTCAATAAACGGCTACTTGTTTTATAAACATCCCTAGCTCTCACGCAACCAGAAATAGACGTAAATCAGCATTCAAAACAACACTCAAAACACGATCGGATTATTACAAAAGCAGATAGGTCAACGTCAATCAAATCCCTTAGAAAATAAATGTTAATTGACACATATTTTATTGTCATGTTTTAAATCAGAGCGTTATTTTTGTGTAGTGCAGTAATTTAGATTGTATGTTTTACATGGAACATGGACATTTTGAACATCATATGGTGGCAGGTATTGGGTTGGTAATAATAAAACTGTACTGTTATGGTATAAAGGGTGTTTTCTATTCTGTTTCCATAGTAATTATTATAATATTCCGATTTACATATAAAAGCTCGATTTTCTGAGGTTTACGTATAAAAGCCTGATTTTCAAAGACCTTCCGATTGATGTATACATAAATATACTGCTTTGGCATTTCTGAAACTTAACATGTTTTAAAAGTGTTCTCGGGGGGGGTGAGAGTTGTGCATTTGATTAAATCGAATGACGCTAACATACGTGCTCGTAGTATAACTGGGGACGCCGGGGTGGTATCGATTAACGGTAAACAATAAAACTCCATCATCAATTCCCTGGTTCGTGGAAGCCTAGGTGTTATAATACAGTGTCCGTTTATGAGCAACGAGTTTCCTGTGATAAATACGCTTAGGAAGAGTGGGATGTAACTTGCAGTGAGGTGTTTGCTGTTTAAAAAACTTAGTAGGACGTGGGGTCCGACATCTCTCAAAGAATTAATAAATATCTGTCTTTTAAATACGTAGTCAAACTTAGGTCGAGTTGAATGAGCTGGCGGCTTTTTAGACGATTGTTGTGAGAAGTAAAAATATTCTCAATGGGCTATTCACTCACCAAAAGAAAGAGCACGCGAGGAGAGAGACGGTTTCTTATGATGCTAGCAACGGGGAAAGTTATAAAGAAAACGAGGATATGTCAATTAACAACATTGTGTGTATTCTTCGCTCGATACGTAGAAACAACACAATGTTGTTTAATTGATCCATATCCTCGTTTCTCCTTTATAACATTCCCCTGTATCGCTAGTCATCATAAGAAACCGTCTCTCTTCTCCTGCTCTTTTCTTGTGTGAGTGAATACCCATATGAGCCTTTTTTCTTCTCACAACAATCGTCTAAAAAGCCGCTCAATCTCTAGTTCAATAATACGATTATATGCAACATTCGATCTTTTACGTAATTAAAAATCACCTCACTATATTTGGCCTTGAATAAAACTCTTAATGAAGGATGTTTTACCCCAGCCCACGCACGAGGAGATTAAACAGCAAACAACCTCACGCGTTATTAAACGACAGCCAACTGACATTGTAAGACGTATATATCTAGCGATCGTGGGGACAATGTTATAAAGGAGAAACGAGGATATGGATCAATTAAACACGTTGGTTGTTTCTACGTAAACGAAGAATGAGAACTGGAATTTTAAGTTTAACAGTGATCTTGGTGCGCTTATGTAGATTGCGGTTTGTTTGTTTACCGTTGAAAATACCGTCCGCGATCACCAAGTCAAGCACTCGGGCTCGGTATTGTTACCGCCTGGGATACCGATTTAACTTTTCTTTTCACTAACTCACCCGTCTCACCTCCCCATTCACTCACCAGTTACATATTTATACAACATTTAAGTTTTACAATTCAAACAGTTTTCTTTATGTTTAATCAATCTAATTCCCTTTTAAAATCGCTTTTATCTTTTTAAAACAGGAAATCGTTTCAATAAACGGATTTTATAAAATTACTAGAACCAGAATAGAAAACACTTAACCATAAAACAGTTATTATTACAACCAATACCGCCAAAACCCAAAATGATGTTAAAATATCCATTTCATGTTAAACAACATTATTTTTGATCACAATTAATGTATGTTTTAAAACATGACATTAAAATATGTGTCAATTAACATTTATTTTCTAAGGGATTTGATTCGTTGCCCTATTGCTTTTGTAATAATCCGATCGTGTTTTGAGTGTTGTTTTTAAGCTGATTTAGTCTATTTCTGGTTGCGTGGAGCTAGGGATGTTTTAAACGTGCCGTTTATTGACAAGAGTTTCCTTGTTTGATAAATAAGAGGAAAAGGGATGTAACTGAAGGGGGTGGAATGTTAAGAATAATTAACCCATACTCAAGCGCACGAAGTTTGAATTGTTAAAATGTCATTACATCAATTTGTAAATTTAAATATAGTTAACTTGGGGGGGAGTTAGAATAAGCAGAGGCATTGGGGTTAGACGCGTGAGTTGTTGCGAAAAAAAGTGACGAGTCTACCGCACTCGGTTTTATTCCCAAAAGGCCGTCATTTATAAGTACTACGATCGAATGTTGACTTAGGTGTTCAGTCAAAGAACTTGGTGCCTTTTCACGATCGAATGTTGCGCCGAAGTAAACAAAGCAAAGGGCGTATATAATCTCACAAGAGAAAGAAAGCCAAGAACGTGTCTTCATGATGAACTAGCTAAACGTTTTTTACGATGGGGACAATGGTTTTAATAAAGTGATGCTGCATGTCTTTACGGTTTCGATACCACGTTGAAAATACCGGTTCTCGTCTGATCACCGAAGTCAAGCAACGTCGGGCTCGGTTAGTACTTGGATGGGTGACCGCCTGGGAATACCGAGTGCTGTAGACTTTTTTCTTTTTTTCTCTACTAACTCAACCCGTCTAACAAAGCCTCTGCTTCCATTCTACTCACTCAGTTTACTATATTTAATTACAATTTATTTATTACATTTTTACAATTCAAACTTCAGTTTTCTTACTATGTTTAATTACAATTCTTACATTTCACCTTCACTTCAAGTTCACATTTCCCCTTTTTCCTCTTTTATTTATCAAACAAGGAAACTCGTTGTCAATAAACGGCTACTTGTTTTATAAACATCCCTAGCTCCACGCAACCAGAAATAGACGTAAATCAGCATTCAAAAACAACACTCGATTAAAAATCTTTTGAAAAATTTTGCAGTAAATGAGATTGTGGTTTTCCCATGAGCGCATCGTACACTTGGAGGGAGTATTTTTAAACATAAACTGATACTCTTATGGTTACTAAGGGTGTATCATTCTGTTATAGAGTATATTATCTAAATGTCCGCTTTAAATAATATAGTCATCGATTTCCGAGTTTTCACGTAAAAGCCGATTTTAACTGACATTATTAATACATAATTATCAAACCTTCGTCATTGAGTATCGTTTTATTGTTTACCGTTAATCGATACCACCCCGGCGTCCTCGTATGCATACGAGCACGTATGTTACGCGTCATTCGATTTAATCAAATGCAAACCTACCCCCCCTCTCACCTAAACAACAACACACACGCACGAACACACCATCTTGATACACACTTTAGTTTCAGAAATGCCAAAGCAGTATATTTTGTATACATCAATCGGAAGGTCTTTGAAAATAGGCTTTTATACATAAAATCAGAAAATCGAGCTTTTATAGTGTAAATCGGAATATTATAATAATTCTATGAAACAGAATGAAAACGCCTTTATACCATAACAGAAACAGTTTTATTATTACCAACCCAATACCTGCCACCTATGATGTCAAATGGGACATGTTATGAAAACATACAATTCAAATTTGCACTACACAAAATAACCTTGTGTTTTTAAAACATGAAAATTTTTAAAATATTGTTTTCAATACCATTTATTTTCTAAGGGAATTGGTTGACGTTGACCCTATCTGCTTTTTTTTTTATAATCCCGTCGTGTTTTATGTTTTTTTTAATTCTTTATTTATCATTTTTATTACTGAGTTCTAGGATGTTTATTAAACAATTACCTTTTATTACATCCCCTTTCCTTTTTTTTATAAAAAAAAGGAAAAAGGGAATGTTTAAACTTAGTGAACGGAAATGAGAAATAATTAAACAAATAAAAACTGAAGTTTTGAATTGTAAAAATGTATTTAAATAAATTTAATTATATAGTAATTGAGTGAGTAGATGGAAGCAGAGCTTTGTTAGAGGGTTGAGTTAGTAGAAAAAAAAGAAAAAAGTTTCTACAGCACTGTTATTCATCGGTTCACCCATCCAAGTACTAACCGAGCCCGAGTTGCTTGACTTCGGTGATCAGACGAGAACCGGATTTTCAACGTGGTATGGCCGTAGACAAAGCAAACCTTAGCTAATCTAATAAGCGACATGCCAATGCATCACTGCTTCAATCTCTAACAAATCATCTTCAAGTTGCGCATTCTTCGCTGATACGTAAAACAACACAATCGTTCGTTTAATGATCATATCCTCGTGTTCGTGCCTTTATAACATTGTCTAAGCGCATCGTATCGCTCAGTCATCATAAGATCATACCATGTCATCTGGGCGTTGTACGCGTGCGGTCTTTGCTTTAAAATCTCCTCGTGAGATGTTGGTACGCCCATTAGAGCTATATTAGTTCTATATCGTGGCGCATTATAATTACGAACGTAGAATAAGTTGCAGCTAAGGTCGTTTAGTTCGAACTAGAAACGCGGCCTATTGCAACGATTCGAATTGTTTACGTAACATTAAAAATGCACTGGCATGAATTGGAACGTTGATATAACTCTACAGAAAGAAGATGTCGGCTAGCCAGAGACGCTTGTCCTGTACTAGCGAACGAGGGAGTATTTTTAAACAGAAACAGGACCTCACTGCGTTATTAAGCGCAACTGACCTTGCTCGTAAGTTACTATCGAGGACGTCCGCGCACTCTGAAGACGAATGAAGTCAACGTAGTGGCATCGTTAAGCACGTAAGGTTGCTTCTACGGATAACGGATTGATAACTGGTTCATCTATAAACATAACTCTACAAACTTTCGTGCGCAATCTGAGTGATCGTAGATTTTTTTTTTACTCGTTAATCATACCACGTCCGCTCGTTCCAGTTATCACTCGAGTTCACTAATTTATTAAATTTACGCGTATTCACTTTTAATCAAACTGTTCACTAATCATTCTCTTCACCTCAAATCAAGACTCAACAACGCACTTTTATAAACACAATCCTTATTGACACACAGTTTCTGTTTAAAATCAAAGAGGAATAAGTGAAATGTGAACTTCGAAGTGAAGGTTTATGAAAATATGTTAATTAACATAGTATAGAAAACTGAAGTTTATATTGTAAAAATGTAATATATAAATTGTAATTACATATAGTAAACTGAGGAGTAGAATGAAGCAGAGGCTTTGTTAGAGGGTTGATTAGTAGAGATAAAGAAAGTCTAACACTGGTATTCCCAGGCGGTCACCCATCCAAGTACTACCGAGCCGATGCTTGATTCGTGATCAACAGAACCGGTTTTTCAACGTGGTATGGCCGTGACAACAGCAAACCCTTAGCTAATCTACAAATTCACTGCAATCTCACTTCAACTCTAACAAATCTTTAATGCTCATTCTGCTCATAACATGACATTTACAATATCGTGTCAATTAACATTTATTTTCTAAGGGATTTGATTGACGTTGCCCTATCTGCTTTTGTAATAAACTCTCCTCTGCGTGTCTCTTGAAGTCATTTACGCTATTTTTTCTGGCAATGTTTAAAAAGCAGCCGTTTATTGACAACGAGTCCTTGTTATAAATAAAAGAGGAAATGGAATGTAAACTTTAATGAAGGTGAAATGTAGGGGAATTTTTAAACAAAAACACTGAAGTGAATTGGAAAGTAATATAAATTGTTTAAAATAATAACTAGTATGATAAGCAGAGGTTGTTAGACGGGTTGAGTATGGAAAAAAAAAAAAATCTTCGCCTGGTATTGCCGTCGGTCACCCCTCCAGTATACCGAGCCGAGTTGCTATTCGTTATCAAGAAACCTATTCAACCACCAACAACAGAAACCTTTAACACATAAGCGAATGCCAGCATATGCTTCAATCTTCTTTAACAAATAAAATCTTTAAGTATGTAATTATTCTGATACGTAGAAACAACACAATCGTTGTTTAATTGATCCATATCCTCGTTTCTCCTTTATAACATTGTCCCCATCGTATCGCTAGTCATCATAAGACGGTGTCAATTAACATTTATTTTCTAAGGGATTTGATTGACGTTGCCCTATCTGCTTTTGTAATAATCCGATCGTGTTTTGAGTGTTGTTTTGAATGCTGATTTACGTCTATTTCTGGTTGCGTGGAGCTAGGGATGTTTATAAAACAAGTAGCCGTTTATTGACAACGAGTTTCCTTGTTTGATAAATAAAAGAGGAAAAAGGGGAAATGTGAACTTGAAGTGAAGGTGAAATGTAAGAATTGTAATTAAACATAGTAAGAAAACTGAAGTTTGAATTGTAAAAATGTAATAAATAAATTGTAATTAAATATAGTAAACTGAGTGAGTAGAATGGAAGCAGAGGCTTTGTTAGACGGGTTGAGTTAGTAGAGAAAAAAAGAAAAAAGTCTACAGCACTCGGTATTCCCAGGCGGTCACCCATCCAAGTACTAACCGAGCCCGACGTTGCTTGACTTCGGTGATCAGACGAGAACCGGTATTTTCAACGTGGTATGGCCGTAGACAACACAAACTTACTAATCTACATAAGCGACATGCCAATGATCACTGCTTCAATCTCTAACAAATCATCTTCAAGTGTGCTGCATTCTTCGCTCGATACGTAGAAACAACACAATCGTTGTTTAATTGATCCATATCCTCGTTTCTCCTTTATAACATTGTCCCCATCGTATCGCTAGTCATCATAAGACAATCGTTTCTTTTGCGTGCTCTTTCTTTCTCTGTGTGAGTTGTATATAGCCATTATGACGCCAATTTGTTTACTTGGGACAAAATTGAATGTAGAAAAGGCCAGCAAGTTCTAGTTGAACTGAAAAACGACCCTAAGTGAACATTGATGTATGTAATTATAAAATGAGGACGATATTTGGAACTTGAATAAAATTAATAAGAGATGTCGGTACCCCAGAGCGCTCCGTCACGGGAGGGAGATTTTTAAACAGAAACGACACTCACTGCGTTACTAACGCGCCAACTGACCATTGCCGTAAGACGTATATATCTAAGATCGTCGCCCGCTCTTAAGACGAATGAATCAACTGTCATCTTAACACTAGGTTGCTTCAACGGAAACGGCTTGATGTAACTGGACATTATTAAACATATTACAAATCTTCGTCGCAATTGAGTATAGGCTTATTGTTTACCGTTAATCGAACCACCCCGGCGTCCTCAGTTATGATACGAGCACGTATGTTACGCGTATTGATTTAATAAATGCCAACCTCACCCCCCCTCTCATTCCCAAACACACACCACACACGCGAACAACCATCTTGAACAATGTTAAGTTTCGAAATGCCAAAGAGTATATTTATATAATCAATCGGAAGGTCTTTGAAAATCAGGACTTTTATACGTAAACTAGAAAATCGAGCTTTTATTGTAAATCGGAATATTATAAATTACATGGAAACAGAATAGAAAACACCCTTTATACCATAACAGTACATTTTATTATTACCAACCCAATACCTGCCACCATATGATGTTCAAAATGTCCATGTTCCATGTAAAACATACAATCTCAAATTACTGCACTACACAAAAATAACGCTCTGATTTAAAACATGACAATAAAATATGTGTCAATTAACATTTATTTTCTAAGGGATTTGATTGACGTTGCCCTATCTGCTTTTGTAATAATCCGATCGTGTTTTGAGTGTTGTTTTGAATGCTGATTTACGTCTATTTCTGGTTGCGTGGAGCTAGGGATGTTTATAAAACAAGTAGCCGTTTATTGACAACGAGTTTCCTTGTTTGATAAATAAAAGAGGAAAAAGGGGAAATGTGAACTTGAAGTGAAGGTGAAATGTAAGAATTGTAATTAAACATAGTAAGAAAACTGAAGTTTGAATTGTAAAAATGTAATAAATAAATTGTAATTAAATATAGTAAACTGAGTGAGTAGAATGGAAGCAGAGGCTTTGTTAGACGGGTTGAGTTAGTAGAGAAAAAAAGAAAAAAGTCTACAGCACTCGGTATTCCCAGGCGGTCACCCATCCAAGTACTAACCGAGCCCGACGTTGCTTGACTTCGGTGATCAGACGAGAACCGGTATTTTCAACGTGGTATGGCCGTAGACAACAGCAAACCCTTAGCTAATCTACATAAGCGACATGCCAATGCATCACTGCTTCAATCTCTAACAAATCATCTTCAAGTGTGCTGCATTCTTCGCTCGATACGTAGAAACAACACAATCGTTGTTTAATTGATCCATATCCTCGTTTCTCCTTTATAACATTGTCCCCATCGTATCGCTAGTCATCATAAGACAACCGTCTCTCTCTCTCGCGTGCTCTTTCTTTCTCTGTGTGAGATGTATATACGCCCATTATGACGCCAATATTGTTTACTTCTGGCGACAACAATTCGAATCGTAGAAAAGGCCAGCCAAGTCTCTAGTTCGAACTGAAACGACCCTAAGTGCAACATTCGATCGTACGTAACTTATAAAATGCACGGCACGATATTTGGAACTTGAATAAAACTCTTAATGAAGAGATGTCGGCTACCCCAGAGCGCGTCCGTCACTGGGAGGGAGTATTTTTAAACAGCAAACAACCTCACTGCGTTACTAACGCGCCAACTGACCATTGCCGCAAGACGTATATATCTGAGAGATCGTCCGCCCGCCTCTTAAGACGAATGAATCAACTAGTCATCGTTAAGCACGTAGGTTGCTTCAACCGGAAACGGGATTGATGTAACTGGACATTATTAAACATAATTACGAAACTCTTCGTGCGCAATTGAGTGATCGGGTTTTATTGTTTACCGTTAATCGATACCACCCCGGCGTCCTCAGTTATGCACTACGAGCACGTATGTTACGCGTCATTCGATTTAATCAAATGCACAACCTCACCCCCCCCTCTCACCTCCCAAACACACACACACACACCACGAACACACCATCTTGATACACACATGTTAAGTTTCAGAAATGCCAAAGCAGTATATTTATGTATACATCAATCGGAAGGTCTTTGAAAATCAGGCTTTTATACGTAAAACTCAGAAAATCGAGCTTTTATATGTAAATCGGAATATTATAATAATTACTATGGAAACAGAATAGAAAACACCCTTTATACCATAACAGTACAGTTTTATTATTACCAACCCAATACCTGCCACCATATGATGTTCAAAATGTCCATGTTCCATGTAAAACATACAATCTCAAATTACTGCACTACACAAAAATAATGCTCTGATTTAAAACATGACAATAAAATATGTGTCAATTAACATTTATTTTCTAAGGGATTTGATTGACGTTGCCCTATCTGCTTTTGTAATAATCCGATCGTGTTTTGAGTGTTGTTTTGAATGCTGATTTACGTCTATTTCTGGTTGCGTGGAGCTAGGGATGTTTATAAAACAAGTAGCCGTTTATTGACAACGAGTTTCCTTGTTTGATAAATAAAAGAGGAAAAAGGGGAAATGTGAACTTGAAGTGAAGGTGAAATGTAAGAATTGTAATTAAACATAGTAAGAAAACTGAAGTTTGAATTGTAAAAATGTAATAAATAAATTGTAATTAAATATAGTAAACTGAGTGAGTAGAATGGAAGCAGAGGCTTTGTTAGACGGGTTGAGTTAGTAGAGAAAAAAAGAAAAAAGTCTACAGCACTCGGTATTCCCAGGCGGTCACCCATCCAAGTACTAACCGAGCCCGACGTTGCTTGACTTCGGTGATCAGACGAGAACCGGTATTTTCAACGTGGTATGGCCGTAGACAACAGCAAAGCCTTAGCTAATCTACATAAGCGACATGCCAATGTATCACTGCTTCAATCTCTAACAAATCATCTTCAAGTGTGCTGCATTCTTCGCTCGATACGTAGAAACAACACAATCGTTGTTTAATTGATCCATATCCTCGTTTCTCCTTTATAACATTGTCCCCATCGTATCGCTAGTCATCATAAGACAACCGTCTCTCTCTCTCGCGTGCTCTTTCTTTCTCTGTGTGAGATGTATATACGCCCATTATGACGCCAATATTGTTTACTTCTGGCGACAACAATTCGAATCGTAGAAAAGGCCAGCCAAGTCTCTAGTTCGAACTGAAACGACCCTAAGTGCAACATTCGATCGTACGTAACTTATAAAATGCACGGCACGATATTTGGAACTTGAATAAAACTCTTAATGAAGAGATGTCGGCTACCCCAGAGCGCGTCCGTCACTGGGAGGGAGTATTTTTAAACAGCAAACAACCTCACTGCGTTACTAACGCGCCAACTGACCATTGCCGCAAGACGTATATATCTGAGAGATCGTCCGCCCGCCTCTTAAGACGAATGAATCAACTAGTCATGTTAACACTAGGTTGTCAACCGGAAAGGGTTGATGTAACTGGACATTTTAAACATAATTACGAAAATCTTCGTCATGAGTATGGGTTTTATTGTTTCCGTTAATATACCACCCCGGCGTCCTCAGTTATGCACTACTGGCACGATATGTTACGGTTTCGTTTAATAATGCATAAACTACCACTGCTCATCAAACTAGCGCCTACAACGAACAAAAAACCCGATCACAAGCACGAGAGTCGTATTATGTAATAAGCCATACTTGTATTGGGAGCACACTGTTAATCATGAAGTGATTGCTAAGACGGCACGATCTCTCAATTATACATCATCGGAATGGTCTGTTGACTAGGCGTTTGTATGCGTTAACCATACGGTTGCGACACTTTAAGAGTTTTATAAGTCAATATGCCGTGATTATTATAAGTTTACTATGTTGCACTACCAGTTGAAAGAGACTGGCGGTTTCAGTTTTTTTCGTACAACATATCACCGAAGAAGCAACGTCGAGGCAGAGTTGCTTAATGCTCGTAGATGGGTGACATGAGCAGAAACAGATATGTGATCAATCTAAACAACGATCTGCTTGCCTGTTTATTCTACGTATCGAGTTTTCAAGAATGTACACATGAAATGTTATGTTAAGATTAACATATAATTGAGTCGAGTAGATAGCAGGGCTTTGTTAGCATAACGTTAAAACCGGTTTCTACTATCCCAAGTCAACAACGGGCGTTAGCTTGATTACGGGATACGAGCTGTAATTTTTTCTTTCTTACAACTCAACCCGTCTAACAAAGCCTCTGCTTCCATTCTACTCACTCAGTTTACTATATTTAATTACAATTTATTTATTACATTTTTACAATTCAAACTTCAGTTTTCTTACTATGTTTAATTACAATTCTTACATTTCACCTTCACTTCAAGTTCACATTTCCCCTTTTTCCTCTTTTATTTATCAAACAAGGAAACTCGTTGTCAATAAACGGCTACTTGTTTTATAAACATCCCTAGCTCCACGCAACCAGAAATAGACGTAAATCAGCATTCAAAACAACACTCAAAACACGATCGGATTATTACAAAAGCAGATAGGGCAACGTCAATCAAATCCCTAGAAAATAAATGTTAATTGACACAATTTATTATGTTTTAAATCAGAGCTTATTTTGTAGTGCGTAATTAGATTTATGTTTTACATGGAACATGGACATTTTGAACATCATATGGTGGCAGGTATTGGGTTGGTAATAATAAAACTGTACTGTTATGGTATAAAGGGTGTTTTCTATTCTGTTTCCATAGTAATTATTATAATATTCCGATTTACATATAAAAGCTCGATTTTCTGAGTTTTACGTATAAAAGCCTGATTTTCAAGACCTTCCGATTGATGTATACATAAATATACTGCTTTGGCATTTCTGAAACTTAACATGTGTGTATCAAGATGTTGTGTTGTTGAGGTGTGCATTTGATTAAATCGAATGACGCGTAACATACGTGCTCGTAGTGCATAACTGAGGACGCCGGGGTGGTATCGATTAACGGTAAACAATAAAACCCGATCACTCAATTGCGCACGAAGAGTTTCGTAATTATGTTTAATAATGTCCAGTTACATCAATCCCGTTTCCGGTTGAAGCAACCTACGTGCTTAACGATGACTAGTTGATTCATTCGTCTTAAGAGGCGGGCGGACGATCTCTCAGATATATACGTCTTCGGCAATGGTCAGTTGGCGCGTTAGTAACGCAGTGAGGTGTTTGCTGTTTAAAAATACTCCCTCCCAGTGACGGACGCGCTCTGGGGTAGCCGACATCTCTTCATTAAGAGTTTTATTCAAGTTCCAAATATCGTGCCGTGCATTTTATAAGTTACGTACGATCGAATGTTGCACTTAGGGTCGTTTCAGTTCGAACTAGAGACTTGGCTGGCCTTTTCTACGATTCGAATTGTTGTCGCCAGAAGTAAACAATATTGGCGTCATAATGGGCGTATATACATCTAAAAAAAAAGAAGTCTTATGATGACACGATACGTGGACAATGGGAAACGAGGATATGGATCAATTAAACAACGATTGTGTTGTTTCTACGTATCGAGCGAAGAATGCAGCACACTTGAAGATGATTTGTTAGAGATTGAAGCAGTGATGCATTGGCATGTCGCTTATGTAGATTAGCTAAGGCTTTGCTGTTGTCTACGGCCATACCACGTTGAAAATACCGGTTCTCGTCTGATCACCGAAGTCAAGCAACGTCGGGCTCGGTTAGTACTTGGATGGGTGACCGCCTGGGAATACCGAGTGCTGTAGACTTTTTTCTTTTTTTCTCTACTAACTCAACCCGTCTAACAAAGCCTCTGCTTCCATTCTACTCACTCAGTTTACTATATTTAATTACAATTTATTTATTACATTTTTACAATTCAAACTTCAGTTTTCTTACTATGTTTAATTACAATTCTTACATTTCACCTTCACTTCAAGTTCACATTTCCCCTTTTTCCTCTTTTATTTATCAAACAAGGAAACTCGTTGTCAATAAACGGCTACTTGTTTTATAAACATCCCTAGCTCCACGCAACCAGAAATAGACGTAAATCAGCATTCAAAACAACACTCAAAACACGATCGGATTATTACAAAAGCAGATAGGGCAACGTCAATCAAATCCCTTAGAAAATAAATGTTAATTGACACATATTTTATTGTCATGTTTTAAATCAGAGCATTATTTTTGTGTAGTGCAGTAATTTGAGATTGTATGTTTTACATGGAACATGGACATTTTGAACATCATATGGTGGCAGGTATTGGGTTGGTAATAATAAAACTGTACTGTTATGGTATAAAGGGTGTTTTCTATTCTGTTTCCATAGTAATTATTATAATATTCCGATTTACATATAAAAGCTCGATTTTCTGAGTTTTACGTATAAAAGCCTGATTTTCAAAGACCTTCCGATTGATGTATACATAAATATACTGCTTTGGCATTTCTGAAACTTAACATGTGTGTATCAAGATGGTGTGTTCGTGCGTGTTGTGTTGTGTGTGTTTGAGGTGAGAGGGGGGGTGAGGTTGTGCATTTGATTAAATCGAATGACGCGTAACATACGTGCTCGTAGTGCATAACTGAGGACGCCGGGGTGGTATCGATTAACGGTAAACAATAAAACCCGATCACTCAATTGCGCACGAAGAGTTTCGTAATTATGTTTAATAATGTCCAGTTACATCAATCCCGTTTCCGGTTGAAGCAACCTACGTGCTTAACGATGACTAGTTGATTCATTCGTCTTAAGAGGCGGGCGGACGATCTCTCAGATATATACGTCTTGCGGCAATGGTCAGTTGGCGCGTTAGTAACGCAGTGAGGTTGTTTGCTGTTTAAAAATACTCCCTCCCAGTGACGGACGCGCTCTGGGGTAGCCGACATCTCTTCATTAAGAGTTTTATTCAAGTTCCAAATATCGTGCCGTGCATTTTATAAGTTACGTACGATCGAATGTTGCACTTAGGGTCGTTTCAGTTCGAACTAGAGACTTGGCTGGCCTTTTCTACGATTCGAATTGTTGTCGCCAGAAGTAAACAATATTGGCGTCATAATGGGCGTATATACATCTCACACAGAGAAAGAAAGAGCACGCGAGAGAGAGAGACGGTTGTCTTATGATGACTAGCGATACGATGGGGACAATGTTATAAAGGAGAAACGAGGATATGGATCAATTAAACAACGATTGTGTTGTTTCTACGTATCGAGCGAAGAATGCAGCACACTTGAAGATGATTTGTTAGAGATTGAAGCAGTGATGCATTGGCATGTCGCTTATGTAGATTAGCTAAGGCTTTGCTGTTGTCTACGGCCATACCACGTTGAAAATACCGGTTCTCGTCTGATCACCGAAGTCAAGCAACGTCGGGCTCGGTTAGTACTTGGATGGGTGACCGCCTGGGAATACCGAGTGCTGTAGACTTTTTTCTTTTTTTCTCTACTAACTCAACCCGTCTAACAAAGCCTCTGCTTCCATTCTACTCACTCAGTTTACTATATTTAATTACAATTTATTTATTACATTTTTACAATTCAAACTTCAGTTTTCTTACTATGTTTAATTACAATTCTTACATTTCACCTTCACTTCAAGTTCACATTTCCCCTTTTTCCTCTTTTATTTATCAAACAAGGAAACTCGTTGTCAATAAACGGCTACTTGTTTTATAAACATCCCTAGCTCCACGCAACCAGAAATAGACGTAAATCAGCATTCAAAACAACACTCAAAACACGATCGGATTATTACAAAAAATAAATAGTATTGGTCATGTATCATGCTGCAACTTCGATCAGTGCAGTAATTTGAGATTGTATGTTTTACATGGAACATGGACTTTTGCATATATGGTGGCAGGTATATGGTTAGGTAATCAATAAAACATACTTTATGGACAAGAGTTTCTATTATGTTTAATAATTAGTTAATAATCCGTTTCGTTGAAGCGACTAGTGTTAACGATAAGCTGATTTTCTTTAAGACGTCGATTGATGTCTCATAAATATACTCTTGGCAATTCAGTTACGTGTTATAAGATGGGTTGTTTGCTGTTAAAAATACGTCCTCCCAGTGACGGACGCGCCTGGGGTAGCCGGAAACATCTCTTCATTAAGAGTTTTATTCAAGTTCCAAATATCGTGCCGTGCATTTTATAAGTTACGTACGATCGAATGTTGCACTTAGGGTCGTTTCAGTTCGAACTAGAGACTTGGCTGGCCTTTTCTACGATTCGAATTGTTGTCGCCAGAAGTAAACAATATTGGCGTCATAATGGGCGTATATACATCTCACACAGAGAAAGAAAGAGCACGCGAGAGAGAGAGACGGTTGTCTTATGATGACTAGCGATACGATGGGGACAATGTTATAAAGGAGAAACGAGGATATGGATCAATTAAACAACGATTGTGTTGTTTCTACGTATCGAGCGAAGAATGCAGCACACTTGAAGATGATTTGTTAGAGATTGAAGCAGTGATACATTGGCATGTCGCTTATGTAGATTAGCTAAGGCTTTGCTGTTGTCTACGGCCATACCACGTTGAAAATACCGGTTCTCGTCTGATCACCGAAGTCAAGCAACGTCGGGCTCGGTTAGTACTTGGATGGGTGACCGCCTGGGAATACCGAGTGCTGTAGACTTTTTTCTTTTTTTCTCTACTAACTCAACCCGTCTAACAAAGCCTCTGCTTCCATTCTACTCACTCAGTTTACTATATTTAATTACAATTTATTTATTACATTTTTACAATTCAAACTTCAGTTTTCTTACTATGTTTAATTACAATTCTTACATTTCACCTTCACTTCAAGTTCACATTTCCCCTTTTTCCTCTTTTATTTATCAAACAAGGAAACTCGTTGTCAATAAACGGCTACTTGTTTTATAAACATCCCTAGCTCCACGCAACCAGAAATAGACGTAAATCAGCATTCAAAACAACACTCAAAACACGATCGGATTATTACAAAAGCAGATAGGGCAACGTCAATCAAATCCCTTAGAAAATAAATGTTAATTGACACATATTTATTGTCATGTTTTAAATCAGAGCATTATTTTGTGTAGTCGTAATTTAATTGTATGTTTTACATGACATGAAATTTGCTCATTGGTGGCAGCTATTGGGTTGGTAATAATAAAACTGTACTGTTATGGTATAAAGGGTGTTTTCTATTCTGTTTCCATAGTAATTATTATAATATTCCGATTTACATATAAAAGCTCGATTTTCTGAGTTTTACGTAAAAAGCCTGATTTTAAAGCCCCGTTTGTATACATAAATATCGCTTTGGCATTCTAAACTTAAATGTGTGTATAAATGGTGTGTTCGTGCGTTGTGGTTGTGGGGGGGTGAGGTTGTGCATTTGATTAAATCGAATGACGCGTAACATACGTGCTCGTAGTGCATAACTGAGGACGCCGGGGTGGTATCGATTAACGGTAAACAATAAAACCCGATCACTAAGCGCACGAAGAGTTTCGTAATTATGTTTAATAATGTCCAGTTACATCAATCCCGTTTCCGGTTGAAGCAACCTACGTGCTTAACGATGACTAGTTGATTCATTCGTCTTAAGAGGCGGGCGGACGATCTCTCAGATATATACGTCTTACGGCAATGGTCAGTTGGCGCGTTAGTAACGCAGTGAGGTTGTTTGCTGTTTAAAAATACTCCCTCCCAGTGACGGACGCGCTCTGGGGTAGCGACTAATTCTTCATTAAAGTTTTATTCAAAGTTCCAAATATCGTGCTGCATTTATAAGTTACGAGATCGAATGTGACTTAGGGCGTTTCAGTTCGAATCAGAGACTTGGCTGGCCTTTTCTACGAATAATGAATTGTTAGATGCAGAAGTAAACTAGCGATAGATGGGCGACAATGTTAACAGGAGAAAGAAAGAGACAAGAAAAGACGACTGGTTGTTTCTACGTATCGACTAAGAATGCAGACACTTGAAGATGATTTGTTAGAGATTGAAGCAGTGATGCATTGGCATGTCGCTTATGTAGATTAGCTAAGGCTTTGCTGTTGTCTACGGCCATACCACGTTGAAAATACCGGTTCTCGTCTGATCACCGAAGTCAAGCAACGTCGGGCTCGGTTAGTACTTGGATGGGTGACCGCCTGGGAATACCGAGTGCTGTAGACTTTTTTCTTTTTTTCTCTACTAACTCAACCCGTCTAACAAAGCCTCTGCTTCCATTCTACTCACTCAGTTTACTATATTTAATTACAATTTATTTATTACATTTTTACAATTCAAACTTCAGTTTTCTTACTATGTTTAATTACAATTCTTACATTTCACCTTCACTTCAAGTTCACATTTCCCCTTTTTCCTCTTTTATTTATCAAACAAGGAAACTCGTTGTCAATAAACGGCTACTTGTTTTATAAACATCCCTAGCTCCACGCAACCAGAAATAGACGTAAATCAGCATTCAAAACAACACTCAAAACACGATCGGATTATTACAAAAGCAGATAGGTCAACGTCAATCAAATCCCTTAGAAAATAAATGTTAATTGACACATATTTTATTGTCATGTTTTAAATCAGAGCTTATTTTTGTGTAGTGCAGTAATTTGAGATTGTATGTTTTACATGGAACATGGACATTTTGAACATCATATGGTGGCAGGTATTGGGTTGGTAATAATAAAACTGTACTGTTATGGTATAAAGGGTGTTTTCTATTCTGTTTCCATAGTAATTATTATAATATTCCGATTTACATATAAAAGCTCGATTTTCTGAGTTTTACGTATAAAAGCCTGATTTTCAAAGACCTTCCGATTGATGTATACATAAATATACTGCTTTGGCATTTCTGAAACTTAACATGTGTGTATCAAGATGGTGTGTTCGTGCGGTTGAGGTGGGGGGGGGAGGTTGTGCATTTGATTAAATCGAATGACGCGTAACATACGTGCTCGTAGTGCATAACTGAGGACGCCGGGGTGGTATCGATTAACGGTAAACAATAAAACCATCACTCAATTGCGCACGAAGAGTTTCGTAATTATGTTTAATAATGTCCAGTTACATCAATCCCGTTTCCGGTTGAAGCAACCTACGTGCTTAACGATGACTAGTTGATTCATTCGTCTTAAGAGGCGGGCGGACGATCTCTCAGATATATACGTCTTACGGCAATGGTCAGTTGGCGCGTTAGTAACGCAGTGAGGTTGTTTGCTGTTTAAAAATACTCCCTCCCAGTGACGGACGCGCTCTGGGGTAGCCGACATCTCTTCATTAAGAGTTTTATTCAAGTTCCAAATATCGTGCCGTGCATTTTATAAGTTACGTACGATCGAATGTTGCACTTAGGGTCGTTTCAGTTCGAACTAGAGACTTGGCTGGCCTTTTCTACGATTCGAATTGTTGTCGCCAGAAGTAAACAATATTGGCGTCATAATGGGCGTATATACATCTCACACAGAGAAAGAAAGAGCACGCGAGAGAGAGAGACGGTTGTCTTATGATGACTAGCGATACGATGGGGACAATGTTATAAAGGAGAAACGAGGATATGGATCAATTAAACAACGATTGTGTTGTTTCTACGTATCGAGCGAAGAATGCAGCACACTTGAAGATGATTTGTTAGAGATTGAAGCAGTGATGCATTGGCATGTCGCTTATGTAGATTAGCTAAGGCTTTGCTGTTGTCTACGGCCATACCACGTTGAAAATACCGGTTCTCGTCTGATCACCGAAGTCAAGCAACGTCGGGCTCGGTTAGTACTTGGATGGGTGACCGCCTGGGAATACCGAGTGCTGTAGACTTTTTTCTTTTTTTCTCTACTAACTCAACCCGTCTAACAAAGCCTCTGCTTCCATTCTACTCACTCAGTTTACTATATTTAATTACAATTTATTTATTACAT
>JAODUP010001923.1:0-23282 GCA_025642065.1 Paralvinella palmiformis | reverse complement strand
GACTCATGATATGTGCCTGATGTCACAGTGAAGCTTTATGGTTAGTTGGAATGTCGACTGAAATGTATGAATAAACTACAATCATATTTGACATTACCTACAATTAGTAGACCTCAGGCCATGAGAGAACTATCCTCCGTAGATCCAAATGAAGGGCAATAGTTAGATGTAGTCCTGTTGTTTAACTCCTTATATTGCCCTTGAAACACCGAGTACTCATCTTACATGTATTTAGAAGTCAACTAAACAACGAGTCAAACATTTTAGTGTTTGATGACTCCCCGGGCAACACCGACTGATAAGATTACTTCTGTAACAATTGTTATAGTCTAGTGCTCACAGAAATTCATTGCTCCTACTAAACACATTGTTATGTGTGTAGCATAGATAGATAGAATATCATGGAATGTGTTAAGTAAGAGATATTAACAGCTCATCAACTGCCATTTTCTCACACATTACCATCAACAACAATTCCACTAACTAGCGTGTACATTTCTCATCTGTATAAATTCATATATCTAAGTCATAACTCTAAAAGCTATCAATTAACTTCTTCGCAATCATCACAAATCAATCTTGTATAATATAATTTCACTGGCATAAATGAAATTCACTAATCACTTGCAGGTGTCTATGTAAATTTTTACACCAGAACACGGACAAACCAGAATATTTTCTAAGGAACCGTAGATATTGGCCCAAAAATATTGTATTAATTTACGATGGACACTGGAATACTCATACATACCAATTGCTGAGGCTAAATCCAGGTAAAGATTTCTAATTTTTTTTTGATTCTCTCATCAGATAGTCGACAGTTTGATCTGTAAGAAACCAGAAGTTAACTGTATAAATTTACAAATCCATTTCTCATTAGACACAAACCAAATTGCAGCATTATTTTTCAGCCATGATTCATCGTAGAATTAAAAATCTCCAAAATCCTTAATATTTACCCTTCATCATCCTCAACAATTTCATGAAGTCAACGGACATCTTTTTTCTGGTAGTGCACCACATCGATGCTTGTCTTGTATACCGATTTGACATTACGCATTCGTGGATTGATGCGCAGTGGTGTGGCACAATATATTCCAGTAACCGTCACATGGTCACCAGGCTGAACTTTGTCGACGAGATCTCCGTGGGTGAAGATCATCACAGTATATGGTGTCTGACCAGCTGGCATGTCCTCTGGGAAAAACAATAATAATAATAATAATAATATATATATATATATATATATAAATTTCACTCCAGAAATATGTTATTGTTTTGTTACCGTCATTCATCATTAGCCAAGCAACAACCTGCAATATATACTATGCTCAGTAATGCCACTTTATATGTAAATATGAAATTATACCTGTATATGCTGTGAATAAACTTGATTGATATATATATATTATATATATATATATATATATATTAAAGTTAGAGAACATGTCAATATAAATAAATGTGTAAGTAAATATGATATGACAAGCAAGAATGGCAGTATATGAAGGAGATTAATGATCTTAGATGGATGTGTAATGTGTCTCTAAGGGATAAGGTAACAAGTGTAGAGTTGAGGGAGAGAATGGGGATTGAACAGGTGACTAAAGTTATTAAGATGAATTGGTTGAGTTGGCTGGGATACGTGTTATGAAAATATGATGGTGACAAGGTGAAGAGCAGTATGTTTTATCAGGTGGAAGGTGTAAGAGGTCTCTAGAGGAAGTCCAAGGATGACATGGAATCAAGTAATGGAGAAAGTGTGGGCTGAATAAGGTAGATGTGCAAGATTTGGTGAAATTGAGAGAACTGGCCAATACCTTCTAAAGATTGCAGTAAAACAAATTTTTGTTGTGATGCATTAATTATCTTACAGGATTCGGTTTAAAATCAGTTTCATCCCATACAGCATCTTTATAAGTTATCTAAAGTTGACTAGTAGATAATTTTGTGGAAAATGACTAGGTCATATATTTTCATGTATAGTGGATTGAATTAATAATAATATATATATATATATATATATATATATATAATATATATCCTCAACTAAACGATCACACTTTTATATTTTGACCAATAATAAAATCTGATAAATTACACACCTGGTGCTTCCTGGAGCTTCACCATTTGTTTATCAGTAAACTGTGACCTGTTATGTATCAGATGGAATGAATGGTTTGTGTTACAGTTCTGACAAAGTGTTGGCTCCACAATCCATCCACGCTCCAACACTACGGAGACTGAATTCCTACAGACGTGGCACTGAAAGAATGCTTCACGCATCTCTGGCATCAATCCCGATGTACGGATCACCATTCCAGATATAGGGATCAGCTGGTCAATATTTGAAGTAAGCAACAACAGGTTTATATCAGGTATGAGATGGGGTTCATTGAAAAATTGTGATGCCAGACAGACATGAAAATCACTGAATACTTAAGGAGTAGCACAAGTTGCTCAAGAATATTCTGCCCTTCAAATCAAGTAGATTTCCAAGGACGAGTACATTTTGGCAGCTTTGTTTTTAGCATTAAATTTAAAATCTAACAAACTTTGTACTCTACTCGTAGAGTTAGCTGGTTAAATTTACAATTTACCAATACTTGATATCACCTGTAATTACAAAGTGTTACTAGGACTGTCTACAATGTACAATTTCTGATTGTTTTCTACACTTGCCTGAGGGTAATAGATTCTTTACACATCATGATTTATCATAGATGTATTTATTCTCAGTTGGATGTACCTCCATGATTTGGTAAATAAGAAAAATTCACTTACAACAAAAACTCCTCACGTTCCCCCAAAAGGTTAATTTGATCAATTTTGAAGGGCTTCATTTTAACAGATTTATGAATGCATCTAGCAACTCACATAGATATGGAACATGTGTAATCATAGGTTAATATCATAAAGTAGGCCATTCACAGTTTAATACCAGCTAGTCAAGTCACCAGATGATCTGGTTACTGGTTTCATCCAATGGCAGTTTTACAATAATGTAATTACAATGTGACAGTTACAACTCAAAGATCCACAGTTTTAAGCTAAGACATGCCAAGTTGATGATGATCTGAGACTAAGAATACTAACACTGACACTTTACTTGGTATTTGTTGCAATTAAATGTTTTCTCTATTTACACACACACACACACACACACACACACACCATCTGGTTTAAGTTTGGAGTTTGTGCACATTAATACTGATGGATGACTGATGTTTTACAGCCACTTTTGTCCACATGGTAGGCTAATTGGGCCGAGTGACTTCCAAAGATAATGAAGGGAAGTCAAAGATGAAACACCCTACAGATAGGTCCAAGTCGAGATTCGAACTCAGGTGGTAGTGAACTGTGGTCCAACGTGCTACCAGTTAGACCACAGAGGCACGCTTAATATTGATGTACAGTAACATAATGCCTAAAAATGGTTTATTTATAGTTTTTATTTCTTTCCTTCAGTCTAAATTAAAGACTACTGCTTCCTAAACTCTATAATAAGGATCTTTTTCTTTGGTACTGCGTGTATGACGTTTTTTAATGTGTTTTTTACTACAGGATCACATCAAACTCTGTTGATTTGGGCTACTTTATGGTATTTTTGTTAATTTAATCTTCTTGTTTTATGGCCACTCCTGTGTACATGGTACGTCAAATCAGCCAAGCATGGCCTGAATGTAATGAAATTATGTGAAAGGTACAAAAAGGTACCTGTTTACAGTTTCCTGACCATGTGAGCACATGAAAGGTGAAAATTGGGAAAAAAGATGAAAATACCACACATTTCTTGTGCACTGTTCATTAAAAGCATCCATATATGTAACATAGTAAGCTGGAATTGTGCAAGCTCCGATAGCTCTAAGATATATTTCAAAATGTAAATTCACGAATAAACACAAAGCTCATATTACTATCAACATATCAATCATATCACAACGTGCTCCATTTGGATTTTTTAAGATTCTTTATCTTACCTTCAGGATTTAATGATCTCATATTTGTCATCTTCTCCACATCATCAGGTCTAATCTGTATCTGATGCTCCAACATTGTATCGAGATACTTTTCAAAAAACATTTTGTTGACAGCCATGTCAAAGTTGGTATCACTTCTTTTGGGTAACAGATGAGCTGGCGATAAAGATTGGCATCAAACTTCTTCAGATGAGTAGCACTGATGTTGAGAAATGGTTCTCCTATCATGTTTATCTGAAATGGGAGGACGTTAGGATTAATAACAGTGAAGTCATCTTCGCCATATCCACAAACTACAGTTTGAGGAATTGCAGATACAACCCACATCGAAGTTACTGTTAGAAATAATTATTTCAATGTGAAACAATATCATAAGTAGCCATAACAGATATCAACCCATACATGACTTGAGATGATGCACATAACTCTTTCCTGTAAAAGCAGCTAAAACAATCTATTTTGTAATTAAATTTAATGACATTTCACACGAAAACGTGAATGTACAATGGAATTATTTACTATCAACGTGATCTTTAATTACTGATCCGTGTCAAAAACTTTTATAAAATCTGAATGATCACAGACTCAACAACATCAACACAATAAGAGTAGATACCACTGAATTAAAAAATGACACAAATGAATTCATATTATTTTCTGGTAAAACGGCCAAATGCTTACTTCCTCAAGTCTCTGGAGACAGAGTGGTTCATCTGGATTAACACCATTCTCATCTTCATTAGGATTTGCATTGGGATCAATGAATTTCATCACAAAACGTCGGAACTTCTCCTTACAAGTGCCCACGACTACATCCGTAAATGCGAGTCAGTCAGCCTTTTCACTTTACTATGTGCTTTGGTTGGTAGGCTAGCCTGTATTACATCATAGCTGTGACCACTTTGTTTGATATTTTAATATTTACAAAGGTTAAACAGACCTATTTGCATAAACGACATATAACAGAGCACATAATATATGCAATTATTTTTCAGCAGACACACAGAGTACATTTTCTACTCAAAAGCAAGACAAGCTACGGTGAATTAACACATATTAAGAGTAAAAACATATCATGTTGTGTGGAATTATTTAAAAATTAATTATTAGATTCTGGACAAATATATAGCTTTAATATGGTAATTTATTTGAATGGGTGTGTTTTTAGAATGGATTTAAACCTTCTAGTAAGGGGACTTCATTAAATATACATCATTATTATTTGTTCCATCACCATATGATCCAGGGCTTGACACTTTGCCACTTGTCATGTCGGACAAGTCACACTTCATTTTTACTTGTCCGAAATTCTGAATTTGTTTTGTATTGGTAGACGCATGTTGTGATAATTGCGGTTATTGACTCAAGAACAATCGAAAACATGACTTGACACAGCGGACAACCAAGCATGACGTTTTACTGTCCGATTACGTAGTTTCAAGTTTGGTTGTCCCGGACAGGTGGACAACCGTTAATGTCGAGGCCTGTGATCATGTATGAATTTATTTGTTCAATCATGTGAACATTCTTGTATTACTGTCTAACACTTTTTCTCAATAATAAACAATACACATTTATTTTCTGTGTGTAAAGAAAGAGGAGACTTTTATGACCAAGAACATATTTCTGTGTGTTCATGGAAGGATATATTATTATATACATTTTCAATACAATTACTGTTTCAGTTGGAAGAATGCTAACAAACTCAATCAAATCAAACATGTTAATAAATTTACTTCATTCAGTTACAAACTTCCTTACCTAGCACACTCTTTGGTGGCAGTGGACTGGAAAACAAAGCTTCTGTTCTCAACCCCAGGTGAGGTGAAGATGGCATTGGGTCAAGGTCACTGGTGTCAACTTTACGTTTCTGTGATGGCGGCGAGCTGACATCTCTCTGTGAAGAGGGTGCATCAGCTTTTCCCCTTGCACTTCTACGTGTTGCTGTAAAATAATTGTTTGTGGATATCAGATATTATCTTTTTAGACACACAGTATTGTTGTTTGATTGTGCCATGCCATCTGAATCAGACATGCAATAAATTCAATTCCGGAATTGATTATTAAAAAAAAATGGAATTGATAAATTTTGAATTGGAATTTCCCACAAACATTTAATCCCAAAATTAATTTACCATATAATTTTTTAATCGGAAATATTTCTTCCATAGCAATCGTACTTGGAATATAAACTACTCGGAGTAGGTATTCCAAGGGTACGGTACCTACTAATGGTAAAAAACGGAATTAATACATTTGGAATTGATAAATTTGATATGGAATTGACCAAATAGAATTGAGTGGAATTGACAAAATAGAACTGACCCCCGTCTGATCTGAATGGGTGTTTTTGAAAAAGCATGCTTAAGTGAATTTAAATTATAATCTAAAATATTACAACATGCTGAAACTTTTGTCTGACCAACGTTTCTTTGAGCTTCAGATCCTTTCACTTTCTGTTATTGTTTACCATTTATATGTGAAATTAAAAATGTTTCTCTTTGAGCAATAAAACTGAAAACAAATTTCTTTATGATTGGTAACAAATTAACATCTCACGTGTTGAAACTGGGGTGTTTGTTCCAGTTTTAGTTCCCCTCCTCGATGCTGGAAAGAAACATCATGTACAAATTATAAAATACCAAAATATTTCAGCTAGATGCATTTCCAACAATTGGATTATCCACTCTAAAAAATAGCACTTTCTGGACAGAAAACACCTCATGTGCTAAGACATGTCTAAATACATACGTGTGGCATGTTTTGAGGGTGGGCTGCTCTGATTGTCCCTATTGCGCTTGCTACGACGTGGCGTACTAGGATCAGACATTTTCTGAAATAAAAAAACCCAATGAACTATTGTAATCTTTTCTAAACTGACAAGAGAGCTAGGCTATAATACTAAGATCATCTCTATCAGTGAAATTCACATGCTCTTAACTCAGTCAACACCCTGAGCTCATATCTATTTATAAGCATTTTCTTTATCATAAACTCCCACAGATGTGTACAGGTGATTTAACCAAGACACAAGGAAAATTGCTCATAAAAATGCTGATTCCCCTCTGTTCAGAAATCTGTGTCATCATGCGTAATGTCATATGCCAATTTGGCCATACGTACATTTTATATCAATTATCTACTTCCACCTCAGGATGTCACAAACCATGTGACAATACAAAATGTCATACGAAGTGAACTAAATGAGCGTATCTATAATTGTTATTCTTATTTATAATCATAGACATTACATCATGCATACATGGAATTATTTTTTTTAAAGCTAACCCACTTAATACAAGACTTCAAAAGTCTGGGTTATAATACCAGTTTTGGGGATGTTTCTATAGGGAGTGTAACCCCCCACCCCCACCAGCCAAATGACCCAAGTGTGATCACAGCTGATGCTAAACAAAGCATTCTTTATCACACATTCACAGTGATGATGATTAAACATGACTAGCATAACAAATTTAGAGTTCTAGTTCATACGTTTCCAAGTTTGGTTTGGATGAAGTCGTAATCTGAAAATATGCATTACAGTAATGTTTCCTTAGCTGGAAGAGATCGCAGTTTCAGTGCCAATGAAGAAAATCAATGACTCATTACATGCCCTAATGGTAATTCAGTACAGATGTATGAATTTTGTTTAAAGATAGGAGAACTACTATTTGTTAATTATAATTTTTCAATATGTCTAACTGTCCTGAACATTAACAACCCTAGATTGTCTGTAGAACTGCCAAGAGCTGAATTGTTTCTTTCTTAATCATAATGATATTACTTCTCTTTTCATATGGAGCTTTTTTGGACAGGACTTTTGTGATAAACTTATACATAACTAGTTTAAGCCACTCCAGAGGGTATCTAGGCCTCATCCACTGGACAATAATGTTGAATGCTTTAGATTAATGTAATCACTTTTGTCGTATATAAATTTGGGGTACTCCCTGCTCTTTAGTTCAGGGTACACGCTCAAACTGATGCTGATGTGTTCACTTAGGTGATGAAGATAGTTTAGGTTAACAATCATACTCTCGTACAAGGAATCAAATATATTAGCATTTTGGTCATACCATAGGTCCCAACCATTAAGCTATGGTAGGTTTTTAGACCTAAAATATCACAATTTATGGTATTAACGGCCATTAAACCAACCTAAAAATCTACATTTTTCCCTGCAGTATTTTCAGGTGATATCAAATGTTTTGAATGCAGGAAATACCAATATGAATTGTATAATGTCATGCAATAGATCAAGGCAATTTATAATAATCTTTCACACATAAACTGTATATGAAATCAATCACATACATATTCACTTAGAATAAATTAGACAAATTGTCAAGTAGCCTACTACTGAGCCTTTGATGGCATGTTTTGATCACTAAAGTGACAATAACCGAGATAATGTAAATTACAGGTATATGTAGTCAGTTGTAGTCGGTAACTCTCTATTGAAAATCAATTAATTAATGAGTAATTATCCCATTATTAGTATAAATATGCCCAGCTTCAGCTCATTTTTAATAATCCTATATTATTCCCACAATGATAAACACACACTCTTCTACGAAACCAAGATGTCTATGCTGCCAAAAACTGAAAGTCGTTAAATGAACTACTGAGTCCAACAACAGTAATGGAGCAAGAGTTTATAATTACAAGTGAAGTATATATATATGGCTGCTAACATCTTGAAACTTCAACTCTCAATGACTGGATTTCTTGACAATAAAATAGCATCGTCCATTAAGCCAAGCTCCAAAAATAAGGGTAAATATATTGAAAATTCACTGGTGAGCAAGTGTCCACTTTTTCATTTGCTCGGTGAGAAAGTGTCCAGGTGAGGAACTGTCCATACTCCGCTTAAGCCATAATATAAATATAATCAGGACCACAATGGAAATAAGTGTTTTCACT
Organism: Paralvinella palmiformis; assembly: GCA_025642065.1. NCBI lineage: Eukaryota > Metazoa > Annelida > Polychaeta > Terebellida > Alvinellidae > Paralvinella > Paralvinella palmiformis. Next base: position 14,379 of record JAODUP010001923.1, on the reverse strand, counting down.
TTCTTGTGCTATCCTGGTAGTTAATATATCTATGATTATGTAGTTTTAAGTTGTGTTTATTATATGTATTTATATTTAGTGTACAAAATAAATCAATTTTTCTGGTTAGCCGTTGCCATTGCTTGGTTGGGAAATCCACCTAGAAACATGTACATTAGTCGCATACTGGCAAACAAATGAAACCTATGACAGTGTAGTAGACATTAGTTAGTTATTTAGACATCAGTTAGTTATTTAGCCACCAGTTAGTTATTTAGACATCAGTTACTTATTTAAATATTTAGTCATTTAATTTTTTAGACATCACAGACCTTCCCATTCATTTCCATGTTAAGTAAGTAGCCATAAATCCATCATTTGTGAAGTAATAAGTCTCTAACTTCCTTAATATTTGAGCTATAATTATGAAACAGATACCATTGGAATGTTTAATTCTTGTTCTTCAATCAGTGTTAAAAATTGGTCCTCTATATTTGATTTAATTTTTTTTGTCACACACCTAGCTCTAGAGTCTAATAGACTTGTTATGTTACTAAAATAGTCTATTATTACGGGGCAGGACATTAACGCTTGTCCGGCATCATCCACCAGTCAAACCAATAAAACACCTGCATAGGTGTCATGAATATTCATGAAAAGGTCCCCCCCCCCCGAAACACGATCCGTAAGAAATGCCGATCCCGGCTCCGTCCATGATCCAGAACGAAGAGCCGTTTATACGCACGTACCTAGCGTAAGCAGCCGAGATACGCATTGATTGAGACTAATAAAACTAAGTGTGATAAACTAACATTACATGTATACTGTATAGTAATACACCGCAAAATTACTTACTTACGTTCAGGCTTGTGTTACTGATAATGGAGAGTTCAATCTAAAATAGATATTTAAAAGGACTCTCCTTAACAACTCGTATCATCGACAAAGAATTTCCCGCCAAATAATAGCCTATTTAAATTACATGACCATCAGCGGTCAAGGTTATATTTTTTTGCGACTTTAATAGTTATTATACTAAATTCTAAAATTTATAAGGCCTTTATACAATTGAGAAATGAAAGTATTCAAATACTCAGGTTGACTAGATATTAAATTAAAAAAAATTATGTAACATTTTACGAACTTCCGGTCAATGTAATTGGTTGGGTGATAATACAGGATTATAATCATGTAATAAAACAATCTTCTTAAGCCTCAGATTATTTATAGTATAGATCTACATTTTTAGAGGTAATATCGCAATTTTATTTCAGTTGATATAAATTGTTGATTCTTGTTTGACAGAATGCTTAAATTAATTAGGATAAATATGTATGGGTTTGATTGTGTCATATTTCATTATTTGACATTACAGTTTCAGAGTTTGAGTTTAACTTTAAGAGTTTAGATCTAGATTTAGATTTACACATCTATTTTATAATTTACTGACGTACTCAGTACTGTTACTTTGTTAGTGTTACTGCTTTTTTTAATGAATGATTGAGGACTGATTGACTGATTTTCATTATCCGATAGAGTGATTTTCTGAATAACTCAATAAGTGAATCGGATATTCACTAATAATCTAATTCAGTCTGTTGTTTAATCTCTAATTCGTTAATGACTATCACTATGTATATGGTGATGATTTAATTATTTATATGGGAACTGGAGCGATTGAGGACAGTTAAACAAATTATAGATAACTCGTACCCAATACAATCTGTACCCAAGACAAATCGTACCCCTGACAAGAAACACATACACCTGTCTGAGATAACTTGTATCGCCATTTTGAGACAACTTGTACCCTCTTGACTTCTGATCCTAAATTGTATTTGATTGTTGCAGCTATGTGTGTTCGTGTGAACGAGGGTATGCAACATAATTACAACATTTTTGAAACACAATATACTTTTATTAATATTTAAAATGTCACTCAGCCTCAGAGTATGCTCTATAGCCCCGACAACATGGGATGTATATTTTACTGCATGATTTGAGAAGCATCAATATGTTGCAGTTTTCTGTGATCAATGTATTCATCCCTGAGTTTAAATAGTAAACCCTGTGTTGATTTGGCAGCCATGTTTTCCTACCCTGACAAGCTTTGACTGTAGCTTGAGCAGACATGACTTGTGATCCAACATAATAGTTGTACATAAAAAGATGGGTACTCTTTTCCTGCTCTATAATTCAAATATTTGTGCCAACCCTCCACATCATTATTTGTTCTGGCAGTCTAGTTGAAGACTGACAAGGATTGGGGGTGGTGAGTGCTCGTACTGTGCTTTCAATCCAGGTATAACGAATGTAATCCCAAAGAGAATGAAGTGTGTCAAACACCTATTGTCTGGTCTTGATATTGCCCCCACAGTATATCCAGAGATCACAATCTGTCATCGGTCGTGGATATTTGGATTTGCAAGATGTTGGTATCATACTATTAATACATTTGCAATAGTATTATAAATATGACCACCAAGGAGCAACTGAATAAAAGTGTACAGAAAAAAAACAGCATATAAGATTAACGTGATTGCCCTTTCCAGGTGTAATTACACTCCAGTAAAATGTTGTCTAAAATTAAAACAAATTCCTATGATACTATTCTGCAACTATTGATTTTGGATTTAACTTTCTGCTTGAATCCAACTGTTAATAGTATAGTTTGAAAAACTGCCACAGGAGACATATCATGACTAGGAATAGTATACTTGTTTAGAATGTCTGGTGATATGTGGTTTGGGATAACAAGCAATGGGTTATGTTTGTGTAATATACACACAAAATCATATAATTCTCTAATCATTTAGTATATTAAGTTGTGTGGCAGTTTAAGGACATATTTATGGATGAATATAGATGATATTGTTAACCCTGACTAATTTTAACCACACCAAGAAGTTGAATGTTATTAATAATACAATGTGGACACGTAGCATTACTGGAAAATCGATGTAAAGATCAGTCTAGAAAGAAAGAAAATGACTGTGTACGTGAATGAAACAAGGACAACAGACTTAAAAATAAATGATCACAACTCAGAGTGGTCCAAGCTTGACCATGTTTTAAACAAATACACATATCAAAATATAACCTAAAATAGTTATTGCTGCATTTATTTTAGTTATACATGCTTATTGGTTAATTAATAGAAACCAGATCATTCTACTAACTACTCCTGCTAATAGTAGAATATTGGATTAGGTTGGATGATTTGTTAGTAATTTTTATTATAAGATGCTTATTAATATTACAGTATTACTATTCTATCAATAACATCACCTGAAAAAGTTGTGCCACCATTGCAACTATTTCACAATCACATGTATACATGTGTATTTGCAGAGGTGAGTGTGTATAAAGTTTTGGAACCCCATAAAGGCTTAGAACTGAGAAAAACGCAACAAAATCAAACTGGCCACTATTATTAATAGTATTATTATGTCTAATGTGCATGTTTGAACTAATAATGATGTAGCTTACCAATTATAAATGATTGCATGAGATTTTGTTACTAAAATAGTCCAAGTAAATTTTGGGGGACAGGTGTTAATTCTCAGAGTCACTTAGTTTAAGTGTTTATATACATATGGCTATTATGCTGTGTATCTAGTCATGCCATTCTAAATACCTTTCTATGACTAGACAATGATAGTTAATAAACATCCTTTATTACATCTCTGTACTTTGGTGAAAATATTAGTCACAGTCGATCAAAAAAAGAAAAGGTCAGACTAGTTGTAGCATGCGGTATCTAGTATAATCTGTTTTAGTTATTGTTCTATTATCATATTGCAGGTTTTATGCCATGTATTCGTTACGACTGTGTCTGAGGTCACTCCAGTTATTACCCAAATGGAAACAGTGTACAAAGAGGACAGACAGTGTTCTGTCAGCGTTTATCTCAAAAGGTGTACAGAATGGCTTTACATTGTACTACACATCTGGACATATGTGTAACCAGCATAGCCAATCAGACGATGATGCTTCCCATACCGTGCTTTCACCAGATAAACTTCTGGATGAAGCAACTCTGCCGAAGTCCGACCCAGTTGAATTTCCTTCAGATCTCGCAGAAGGCCAGGCACCCAACATCGCGCAGAAACAAAGTCAGAAGAAGCACGCCTTCAGGCCAAAGATTGACCCCAAAGACACAACAATATTGCTCTTCCCCGGACAGGGAAGTCAGTTTGTGGGTATGGGTCAGCAGCTTCTGGACGTGCCCGGCGTCGAAGAGTTGTACTCAAAGGCAAGCGATATCCTCGGATACGATCTGCTTGAGCTTTGTCTTAATGGACCTTCGGAGAAGCTAAACCAAACTGTACACTGTCAGCCAGCGGTGTTTGTGACATCAATAGCAGCTGTTGAGAAACTGAAGCATACTTGTCCATGGGTTTGTAGCTCCTTCTTACCATAACAAATTACCTTTGTGGTGCACTCATGTGGACCTTCTTAAGTGTTATTATATTTAAAAAATCAGTTCTGTTTAATTTTAGCTGTCTGTTTAAAACAAGTTGATCATTAAAGGTTCAGTTGTTGACTTCAATATCTAGTACTTGTCAATTTACTGTATTATAATTCATATTCAATATGTTTAGCGCAGATGAAATCTTCACCCGAAATATACATCTCTGCTGAATAAATTTCACTGATTTTTTTTGTTGCAAATTGCAGAAATACTTCGATAAGTCTTCTTTACATTCCCATATATTCTAATTTCTATCCAATGCACAAATTCTTAGACTCGATTATCTGAATATTACTTAAATCCCCAAAATATTAACATTTAAATGTGATACTGGAAAGTAATGGCTGCTCTATCCTGCTCATGTCATACACCTTCACACTTAAAGTTAAAGCAAAATGTTGATGATCACTAAATCAACTCATCGGTGGCCCAGTACAGTTGATACTGGGGGGGGGGGGGAGGATCCAGTCATTTGATGTCACAGTGTAGGTGTATATTATAATGTATATCATTGTTTTGAATTTTGGCTTCTTTCAACTGCGTAACAGGTACAACTTTTACTCTACATTTTTATGCACACAGTCCCTTTCCATATCTGTTGTAATCATTTAGTCATTCCTATCAAATGTTTGTTGTTTTACTTTTAGGTGTAGAGCTTTAATAAATATTAAAAATTTGCCCTCTACATGTTACCAATCACAAGCTATTTATTTGTTAAAACCACCAACAATGTATTGAATATCAAGAATAACTCATTTGTTAACCTTTCTAAATCAACAACTAGTATTCTTTACTTTGTTATAGTACTAATGCACACAAAACAACCGATTTGTTGAAAGATTTGGACGTTGTATAGCCGAGCATTGGAACTGTGTCCGTTGGTGCTAAACGTCCGAGCACTGAATGCCCACATGCTTTGGGAGTCAGCGCAAGTGCATGCGCATTGAGTGCTCAGACCATTAGCGCCAGCAAACGCAGTTCCAATGCAATCCCTTCATTTTAAAACCAATATTCCTCAGTCCCTAGAATATCATATCTGCATGTTTGTAATAGTTTAAACGTCATTCGATAGATAATGTCACCATACATAATCCCGCTCACAAACAAGCCAATTCTTCCCATATACACACAGTGAAGAAAGCGATATTTCAATGACCGAACATTACTTGATATTAGCGAAGTTGAGAAAGTAACGATGCATCGTGCAGGCCGTTGAAGCAAAACACCAATCAAATGAAAAATACAAGCAGAATTTATGCATGATAAAATAGTTGAGATGTATTTTTCATTTCTTCACAATTCCATACGGCCGTAGGGCGGTTTTGCAGTCATCCGGTCAGGATAACCTCCAACAAGACTGGCCCTACTTGCCACACTTAATGACCATTGGTAATATTTTTGGGCTATGACAAATGCAATGTGTTAAAACCTTGTTTGAATTTCTCTGAATAGTAAATAACCATATATATATGGTATATACAGGGGATTTACAGTGGAAATTCACCAAAACTTTTTATCTCTTCAATCCAAAAAATCAGAATCCCGGAACCCTTTGTTATATCCATTTCCTTGGTGTACTGGATCACTATATAACAGAGTCAAACCATATTTGAATGTCAGTGTAGCCTATGCCTCTGGATTTTTCATCTTATTTCTTTAGGAGGCAGACCTTTTGGGGCATCTGTTTCAGGTGTGACCAGCACCAAAGCTAAATAATGCAACCACACAAATGTTTTAATGCTCGGAAAAGTGTATTATTTATTGGCTACGGATTAGACTTGTTTATAGATTAATCTGGTTTTCGCTCCATTAATTATCTGGTATTAGATAAAGGCATCATGTTCTTTCATTTTACATTTTAAATTATGAAAACTTGGAAGCTTAAAAAGGTTATCTTATTTACATTGGTTTTTAATGTTGTTCTGTTATTTTACAGGCAATAGAACACTGTATCACAGCAGCTGGCTTCAGCATTGGAGAATATGCTGCTCTGGTCTTCTCCGGTGCTATAAGCTATGAAGATGGTAAGAGGGTATTTGTTAAATAAAAACTATACAAAATGTATTTTCTAGGTTTGACTGGGGCATCTCTGTTGTTGAACTAGCCGTGCTGTTATTTACAGATCATTATCACTGGAATTAAAACATCAGCCCAGCTGTTATACAGGATTCCCACACATCCTGGAAAACAACAAATTCATTTTCCAGGTCCTGGAAATGTCCTTGAATTTGACAAAATCTAGAAATGTTCCTGTAAAAAATTTACTTAGAACGAAAAGCCTGTGAATAAATATTATGCCTGTAGAAGAAAACTTAGATTTTAGAAGAAAAAGAGTACCGGTACATAGTCTTAATATCCCATGTTAGTTAAAATTTAAATAAAAATGTGCAGACAGTTAGAAGGTGGTACCATAAAACTGTCAATAAGCAATCATACATTGAATAAATATGATATGCTTTTTCACATATATCTTGATTTATTACCTTTAAATCTTGTGTACTTTGTCCTGGAAAATAATAAATATTTCCTGTCTGTCGGAACGATGAGTATAAGTGAAGAGTATTTTATCTCATTACCTTGGGAGGTTGTACCAATGGTGTATATCTATCTGTAGCACCTGGGTTCAAATCCCGGTTGGGCTATGTCAGAAGTGTGTTTCATCTTTCACTTTGCCTCATTACGTTTGAGGTTCACTCGGACGATTTAGCCTACCTTGTGCACAAAAGTGGCCGTAAAACATCAACATTTACATACATCCCAGCTTATGACCAGTGATGAGGCATCAGTAAATCTCACATCATTGCAAAATAAACATCAACATTTACATACATCCCAGCCTATGACAAGTGATGAGGCATCAGTAAATCTCACATTATTGCAAAATAAACATCAACATTTACATACATCCCAGCTTATGACCAGTGATGAGGCATCAGTAAATCTCACATCATTGCAAAATAAACATCAACATTTACATACATCCCAGCTTATGACCAGTGATGAGGCATCAGTAAATCTCACATTATTGCAAAATAAACATCAACATTTACATACATCCCAGCCAATGACCAGTGATGAGGCATCAGTAAATCTCACATTATTGCAAAATAAACATCAACATTTACATACATCCCAGCCTATGACCAGTGATGAGACATCAGTAAATCTCACATCATTGCAAAATAAATATCAACATTTACATACATCCCAGCCTATGACCAGTGATGAGGCATCAGTAAATCTCACATCATTGCAAAATAAACATCAACATTTACGTACATCCCAGCCTGTGACCAGTGATGAGGCATCAGTAAATCTCACATCATGGCAAAATAAAAGAAACAGTTCACTTTATTTGAAAGAAATGTTATACATTAATGTGATGTATTACTTCGTTACTAATAAATATAACGGTGACATTGATGATGTATGAAATTATTATGTTGATGCACAGAAATGCCAAAACTAGTTAAACCATTCTAAGCCATGGTATTTGAGTTAAACGCAAAAAAAAATACATTAAAAAAACATTGTGAATAAAGTAAACCAATTAAAATCAATATCAAACAAACATATTTTCAGTTTAAACATAAAACTATGTACCATTCTCATGTTATACACCATTAAAATATTTTTATTTTCAGCTCTCAAGGTGATTCAAGTCCGCGCCAAAGCTATGCATGAAGCATCACTAGAGACGCCTAGTGGTATGATGACGGTATTTTTAACGCACAGAACTAAGCTGAAATATGCGTGCTTTACAGCAAGACGTTATTGTACGGAGGTGTTAAAGATGGACAATGCTGTCTGTAGTATAGCTAACTACTTGTATCCAGAGTGCAAAGTTATCGCTGGAAACAATCAGGTAGGGAGGCAGCGATGTGATCTGTTTGTTCTTCTAATTACATTTTATGTGTTTTTTACTCTTTTCCCTGATTTCTGGTTTCATGCTTCCATCCCAGAATAATCTTTATGTTGCGTTGTTGTGCACATTTATTATTATTCTTCAATTTCGCAGCACTTAGTTGTTAGCATATTTAGTTTTTTGTACTGGTTTCTTGTTAGCATATTTAGTTTTTTGTACTGGTTTCTTGTTAGCATATTTAGTTTTTTTGTACTGGTTTCTTGTTAGCATATTTAGTTTTTTGTACTGGTTACTTGTTAGCATATTTAGTTTTTTTGTACTGGTTTCTTGTTAGCATATTTAGTTTTTTGTACTGGTTTCTTGTTAGCATATTTAGTTTTTTTGTACTGGTTTCTTGTTAGCATATTTAGTTTTTTGTACTGGTTACTTGTTAGCATATTTTTTTTTGTACTGGTTACTTGTTAGCATATTTTTTGTACTGTTCTTCCTGTCATTTAAATGTATTCCAAAGTTAATGATTCGCTGAATATCTATGGGGGGAAGTGGGAAGACAACCTCAGTGCTACCAACCATTACAATTTCTGTGGAATCATTACGATCTTCTGTTCTTCATTACGCCATTACACCCGTACTCTGAAAACTACAATAAATCTGCTTTTCCTGTAATAGTTCCATATGATGCAGTTTTATTTGTTTGATCAATGTTTTCTTTTGCATTTTATGTTAACATTATGATAATAAATAATACAGCAATCCTATGCAGATTTTAGTATAGTGTAGAATATGTAGGGTAATCATGTACTGAAAGTGCAGACTTGTGCATGATGACTTAATTTGTATTAAATGTGGGGAAAATCTGATTAACTGAAAAAAGCAGTTGAACCTTTCACAAAAGAATACTTATGATGTTAAATTGTTTTGGTATTGAAAAATTACATGGTTTTATTATGCATAGTGTAATGTTAACCGTAGGTTGTATTTCGTGCGAAAATTCTTACTCTTTCCAATTTTCAAATGTTGGCAGCTATGCAACCTGTATTGGTTATATTTCTCCCCTCATTTCCATCATTGTTATCAATATGCCATTGTTATCAATCAATATATGACACTTGTATATATGTTTGGAAATGGAAATAAATATCCATCTATCTGTCATCACACACATGCACACAAGCACACAAACATACACAATTGCTGCAATACCATTATTACGTAACACTTTATTTGTATATTTCAGGCATTAGAATTTCTAGAGAAACACGGTAAAGAGTTTGCAATCTCACGAATGCGCAAACTACCAGTCAGTGGAGCGTTCCACACAGATCTGATGAAGCCTGCACAGCAACATCTGAAGGAAGCAATTAAACACATTGACATCGAAACTCCCATTATTCCTGTCCACTCAAACGTCAATGGTTACAAATATAAACATCCCAAGGCCATTGAGAGATTTCTTGTAGATCAGGTGTCCGAACCAATTAAATGGGAGCAAACTATGCATATCTTGTACTCAAGGCCAGAGAGTGAGGATTTCCCATTTACGTATGAAGTTGGACCGGGAAAGCAACTTGGACAGATTCTGCAACGTACAAACAAGAAGGCGTTTGCACAGTATGAGGCAGTGCCCGTATGATGAATGATGTTAGTCTAGTGAATTGATTGTGTCAATAAAAGTTTTTGAAGAAAAAAGATTTGGGGTTTTCTTGGGATTGAATAGTCGCCTCAAAACAAACAACAGACACCAAGTTTATAAACGTGTTATAATGTCAATTATGGATAAACTGAAAATACAGGTATCAGAAATGATAACAATTGTAAAAGTTTCTTTTGAATTATTCACTGATATTTATTAATTTTAGCGACAAAAGTTATGTAAATTAACGTTTTATCATAACGAGTTGGTGCCAAACTTCAGCGGACTAACAGAATCAACTTGATAATTAACTCGATATGGGTGTGTTATAAGCCATTGGTGGATGGCGATATCTAACTAATAAAAGTTAATCAATTCCTTGACAACATTGATTTGATGTTGAACAATGCAGGATTATTGGACATTATATATATATCTAGAGGTGGGCTTTGGCCTATTCTCATTGGTAACCAAGTTTGGTTCAGCCCATAAGTTTTGGGACTGGTGGGTGGCTCCACCCCACAGCGTGGAAATGGGTATTAAGTTCGTTTATTTTACATAGTCTATGATGAAATGTACGATCAGGTATGGACATTGGTGGTGTAGCTACTGGGATTACTGCTGGGTGGTTGTTTGTGGTAGCACTTGGTTCCGGATTTCGGACTGGTGACGGTGGTGGTTGACATCGTTCTGGAATATGCTGCAGATATTCTTGTTCATCGTGGTGTAGCGGGTTAAACATTGGAGGCGTTTCCAGAAAACGACGTAACTGCCTGAAATCGATTGCGGTGTAAAAACATTATTATTGTCAGTTACAATCTCAAACGATCGATTACAGAGAGATTGATCGATCACCCCTTTCTGCCAGTTGTGATCACGTGGACTGTTAGACTGAACTCGGAGAGTTTCCCATGCCCGTAATGGTTGTAGATCCTTAGCGTTCCTATTGTAAAAATGACACATCCATTTGTTCCTTTGGCTAATCTTTCTGACGTACATTTGACTCAACGCCAGGTTTTAGTAAAGCGGCAGCAGTAGGCAGGAGAGTTTTCCCACGGCGACTCATAAAGTCGTTGGGTAGGACTCGAACCTTTAGACCTTCTGTAGGCGTGTTACGGTAATCTAGAAGTGACAGGTACGGGTCAGTTCCAGAATGCTTCAATTTCTGTAGAATGTTCTTGATGATTTTGACTGCTGACTCAACTTTTCCATTTGATTGTACATAACCAGATGATGATGCAACATGTTCAATTTGCCTTGCACTAGTGAACGTTTTGAATTTCTCCAATGAGTACTGTGGATCGTTATCAGATACTAAGGTCTCTTGTATTCCATGACGTGCAAATTGATGTTTCAAACTCGATGTAGTTGGAATAGTAATGAACAACTATCACATAATACTCTCCGTTATAGGTGAACAGATCTCAACTGACTTTAGCCCGCAGTCAATCTACTGGTTCATGTTGTATAAGACCATCTTTCTGCTGTTACACTGGATTTCCACAGGAAGTTTCAGATCTGGGGATATAATCCTTTATTTTGACACTCATTTTGGGCCAAAATAGACAGTCCCTAGCACAACGGAGGTATTCCATGATGTGCAACTGCAAATTGATGCTACAACTTGTTAATTACAGTCTTAGAACGAGTGTCATTGAAGTGATCAACCTCAATATAGGTGTAATAGTAATCACCAACTATCACATAATCCTATCAGTCAGAGGTGAATATATCTGAACCGTCTTTGGTACCACATGAACCAGTAGATTGACCATGGGCTAGAGTCTCTTTCTGCCGTTTGCATCTTCCAGCAACCTCTTGATGATGGTTTCTAGCGGCTTATGGTCCGACTGTACATTACTTGGGGACCATAAGCATATTGGTGGAAGTGCGTTAGTTCATGCATTACAACTAGAAGTTCTATTTCAATTTGTGTATATTGCTTCTCGGTATCCATGAGCATGAGAGTGTGACTAGCATATACAATTGGTTGACTGTTCTGAATGAGATAACTACCCAATCCAATGCATCACACTGTAGAGTTAGTTCATTAGCTAGGTCTGGCTTCAGACCATATTTGGTGATAAAGTGACCTACTAACTGAACCTCTGGCAAGAGCAGGCGAATCTTTTCTTTGTTCAGGTTACGATCACGACATCTCTGTAGCAAGCTAAATAGCTTACAATCATGATCGGCAACTGCTTCTGACATAGTGTTAACTTCAACATAGACTGTTATATCATCGGCGATACACAACACGCCATCCAGATCTTCGAGTGTTTGGTCTTGCCGTCGCTGATTTTATACCAAATGGCATCCGAAGCCAACGAAAACGACCAAACGGTGTATTGAAAGTTGTGGCTCGCGAGATGGCATCGTCTAGTTCCACATGCCAGAATCAATTCCGCACATCTAACACTTAATAAACTTTTGCTTTACTGGGGTGCAGCAACACGTTGTCTAGTGTCGGCAGCGGGTTAGTGGCTACGTTGAACTGCCTCACCCAGGTGTCTCGGATCAATGCACAATCGTAGTTTGCTGCCATGTTGAACAACTACAAGATTCGACACCCACGACGTTGGTTTGATGACGTGTGTTCTGATTGTTAACTCTGTGAGACGGCGGAGTTCGTCCTCCAGTTTCACACGTAGTGTCAGTGGTACACGTCGATGTACATGAACAACGGGTTTCACATTATCATCTAGTACGAGATTATATTTTCCTTCCAGAGTTCTTGTGAAGACGTCCGCATAATCAGATGCCAATTGATTAAATGACAGTGGTGAATTTGGGCCGACCTTCTGTGTGTTATGATGATACACCGTGAATAATTTCATCTGTTGTGAAGTTTTACAACCAAGAAGTGGTACATTGGACTCCTAGACAACAACAAAATTGCGGAATAGTGTTGAGATGTCTTAGCATTAACCAGCTTCAACCTGAACGTATCTAGCGACTGTACACTAGGGGCTCGGTTGAACATTGTTAGAACAGGCTTGTTGCTGTGTTGTAACTGTGCACGGTGTGACTCGCTTATTAGACTTACTGTATCACATTACATTTAGCACCACAGTTTACTTGGTATTTGGTTGGTTCTTTGACAGTGGAGCCCTCTATGTACATTGTTGCAAATACGGCATCAGTGGATGCCTTAATACATGTGTGATGAGTCGTGATGACATCATACTCATCACTGGTATAATCGTCTTGTAATTGGTGCACAATAGGCTTGACACACACGCGAAGTGATTCTGACTACCGCAGCTAGCACAAATCTCGCCGTATGTCGGACAGACAGACGACGTGGTTTCGGTCGTGAACCTGCCCGCAGAATTTGCAGTCAATCTTCTCAACTGGAGATGACATTGGATTTCTGTTTCTTTTTCTTCTGCTGTTGAATGTGTGGTTTTCTGACAGTAGGTGGATCACACCGTCTCTGTTTCGGTCTCATTCCGTGGCCCCGTGACATCATTTGGTGAACTAGATCACGTGTGCTAGCATGAGATTCGGAGTGTGAAGCAATCTGCTCCTCCAAGACCATCATCTGTTCAGTTGCCTGTTCAGCAAGCTTGCACATTAATTGTGACACATTTCTCGAGTTCTTGTGAAAAGTACAGAGATCCCGGACCTCGGCCTTAGCTAAGTTCCCTCTTTCAAAACTTCGAACTCATGTGGTCTCGAATCTACTTTATTCCTCTACTCAAAACTGTACAAAATCTATACACTCCTCGAAACTATACACTCCAGAACCACCACCCTACCCCCCCCCACCCCCCAACAGAATCAACGTGTTGTCCAGTGAAGACCCACATGTCCCTTGATCCAATCTCCTCTGATTTGGCTGTACCAATACACACATTCAAACAAAGCTTTCACTCATTCAACCCACATCACGAAAACATCAATAGAGTACAAACCCCGCGGCTATGACATCTACACCCGTGAGATCCCAACAACCGGCTGGCCACAAATCCCCAAGTGGCACAGAACGGATGATTACTAATTCTCTCTACATAAATTAATTCGATAACCGGCCATGACTTTACAAGGACACGTGACACCTGCATGAGAAGGCAACGAGAATGGAATATCAAAGTTAATTGGGCAAAATCGACGATAATTAATACGTGAAATGGTGTAATTTGTGATAAACTAAAGATATGTCCTTGCCATGATGACGTCAGAATAGACTAATTAAGTGATACATAACAGTTATCATTTTAAATACATATGATGGGTTAGTTAATGAGTGGGGTAATTTAACATAAAAATTAACGTGTGTCTGTATGTTATAAATATGTATCTCTTACGGTAAATAAGTTAAATAAATCAGAGAAATTCGGGAAAAAATGGTGCCTAGCGGCATTGAGTTCTGACGATGAGTAAATGCAGTTAAAGGGTTAAATTCTAGTTGAAATATTTCCCATT
>JAODUP010001921.1:0-22070 GCA_025642065.1 Paralvinella palmiformis | reverse complement strand
TCTATGTAAACCTAAACCTATATATACACATATACCTAATTGTATATGTATGCATACCTAAGCCTATATATAAATAAAACACACACCTAATCCTATGTAAACCTAAACCTATATATACACATATACCTAATTGTATATGTATGCATACCTAAGCCTATATATAAATAAAACACACACCTAATCCTAAGTAAACCATTACCAAAGCACATATATATATATAGCTAAACATATATATACACATATACCTAATTCTATATGTACAAATACCTGTATATAAATAAAACACCCACACACCTAATCCTATAAACATTACCATAACATATATATATATATATATATATATATATATATATATTAACATACTACTATATATTATATATATATATATATATATATCCATACACACAACTAACCTATATATATATATATATATATATATATATATACATATCTAAGCCTGTACATCACTAATTCCAAATATAATCATATATATATATATATATATATATATATATATCCATACACACAACTAAGCCTATATATACACACAAACAAGCCTGTACATCACTAATTCCACACATTCATAAACCTATATTTACATTATATAATTTGTGTGTATATATACACATATATATATTCATAAAAAGATTTAATTGCACAAATCTATACATCTATAAGTCTACAGACACACACACAATATATACATATACCTAGATCATGTTTTCTTTACATGAAGAAAATTCCCTTTCTCTAATAAGTATATTTTAACCAAATAAACATGATATCTATTGTAATACCTCAGGATGCAGTAAATTGGGCTACAATGATTATATGTTAATATTATGATTATTGCATTTTGAAGGGGGGCATTTTACCACAATCTCACTCAGCTTAATTTAGTGGGAAATTATTGTTTTTCAACATTAATAACAAATATATGAACAATAAAAAAAATTATTAGGGGTTTTAATTGTTGTCTTTCAAAGCCAAACTTAATCGTGATAACTGTCATTATTATTTAATCAGATGGTCTAATTAATGACGTGATCACAAAGACATGTTACTATCAAAATATGTGAGTGTGTGTAATTGAACGGAACTTTAAATGAGGCCACACAAAGAATGACCATAGAAGCCACATCAAAGGAAAATTATTACAGCAAAAACACTCTGTTAATTACTTCCAATTTAGAAAATGGGACGGTCTGGATGTCTTTGACGGTCTGGATCTCCGTCACAGTTAACACAGTGGGGCTTCAGACTACATTCCTTATCTCCATGGCCTGTTGTACCACATTTGTCACAGGTAAGCTCTCGCTTACAGGCCATTCTGTGGTGTCCATATTTTTGGCATTTAAAACAACGCAGTGGATTAGGAATGTAGGCTTCGACCGATCGTTATGGAAGTAGGAAGGACAGGGAGTCCAAACGTGAGGATGATTGTGCCGGTATTTATTCGGCGACCATCACGCTGGACTCGTCTCTTCCTCACCTCCGTAATGCCCTGTAATGACAAATTGTCCAATATCTCCTCTTCAGACGTGTCAGCTAGGTCCCTACATCGTATGACTCCCTTTTTGGAGTTCATGCTACGATGAGGGACTACTTTTATTGGCAAATTTGCCAGCACTGTGGAACGCAGCAAACAGTCTGAATGGCTCTTTTTGGATACCTCAATAATGAGGTCTCCAGATCTGAGCCTCCTGACTGATGCCGGCGTTTCAGCCAAGCCTTTAAGTCCTTTCTCAATGGCAAAGCGGTTTAGCTTTGCCAAGGGAATGTCCTTATTTGTGCCCTGAATTACCAGAAATCTAGGTTTTGGGGGGGTGTTGGGTGTCCATATTTTATTTTATTTGTTTCAGCACAAATGCTCCCCACCCGCCTTGGAGTCCAACAAGGGGATGCACAGAGGTGTGGTAACCAACACTTGTGCATCAGGGATACAATTGTGATATACCCCCAGAAGACAATATTACAAGGGAGAACAGAGTGGAGGAGTGTCATCTACCCGATTACCCAAAGCAACACCATCCTCCAAGGTTGACCCATCAGCCACTGCCTTCTGGTAAGTGGTGGCTTAAGGATCAATGGTCCAAAACAACCACCCCCAGGGCTAAACGTGACTAGCCGATTGGTCAGATCGGGCCTTTCTGACCTCCCGTCTTAGAAGGAAATTACGGCCAAAGTAGTGTGTTGCAGTGTTTCCACCATTCAACTACCAGTATCCCCTCTTCCCCTCCTACGTGTCGCAACCCACGGCAAACAGGTTGCCCCTTTTAGTCGCCTTTTACGACATGCAGGGGATACAGCGGACATATTCTAAACCCCGGACCCGCAGGGGGGAGTTCTCTCAATGAGAAGGGTTTATTGTAGAGTTTGCTATTAAATGAATTAAATGGTTTTTGCCAATTTTGTTGATATTGGTTATTTTATAACCATTTATCTCTAATTTTTTTATTCCTTGCCATTGTCCTTTACCAGTCCTTTACTGCTGTTCAATTTAGAAACATAATTTTGTCAACTCGTTTTCATGCTTTCTTTAAATACTCGTCTGGCCATGTCATATTCTTTTCAAAATTTGTCCAGATGATACGGAGTTTTTTTTTAAATCTTGCCAGTCTTTCTTCTAGTACGAAGGGCATCTTGGCATTCTTCATTCCACCAAGGTTTGTTGAGTCGTTTTGGATTCATAAAGGTTTTCTGAAGTTATTTTCTGGTATGTTGTGTAGTGTAGACGTGTATTGTTCCATGGGATTTTCTAAGTTTTCTGGTTTTAAGTTTAATTTGCACATTTACATGGAGAAAAGTATCTTTGTTGCAGTTTAAGATTGGTATGGCTGTTAGGAAACATTCATTTGAATACCAAATGAAGGATGAATTAACATAGTCTTGATAACTGATCTCTGTGTGTGTACCATGAATTGAGTGAACGCTACAGGTATCATTATGCCTTACTTATTTTATGAACCACACACATTTTCAAGGCGATCAAGTCAACCCATGCAGAATATTGAACACCTATCATTGGTGTGTAATATATAAAGACCACCTTCAAAATTAACTTGTGATACATACCTCAGTAGTACTGCTGTGTAGTGGGATACCACAATTTAAACTCCTCAAATACTTGTTCCATTCCATAAACAGTACAAGAATAACTGGCACAGACACTGAACTCTACTTGATAAAATTCAATGTTGCCAGTTACTGAATTAATGTCCCCATTCTCAAGGATGTTATGTTAGTACCCAGGATTTAAATAAGTAACTAATGTGCGGATTTTCAATGAATAATGTTTAAAACTTGATATAATCTGAAATCATGGAATGAACGACAAAGAATACTTTCTATATATATATATATATATATATATACATATAAATACACACACACACACAATATATATATATATATATATATATAATACTATAATATATATATATATATATATATATATATATAGTAAAACTTGCACCTATGATCCATTATAAAAAAACTTTATTAAATGACCACCTGCTTTGGTCCTCTGATTCTTTTTCCAATGGAAATTAACTCGTCTTAAGTGACCATAGTCTCTTCATGGGCATATTTGTTATGCACCATTCACTTCATCAATCTGACAATCATTGACTAATCATAAGTCAGCCAATCCCAGTCCCAAACAAACATAGATGATCAATGAGTTGCTGTTTCAAAATACTGCACAATACTGATGATATGACAATGGCTTCTCCCTCATCCAAATAGGGGATCAATCATCATGGTTAACGTGGATTCATTATATTTAAATTGTGCTAAGGGTTGGCTAGAGCTTGTGCATCATGAATTAATCATAGTGTCTCCACTGACTAATTATAATTGTGGAAAACTGGTAATTCTTTTATAAATGTGTATAAATATGGCTAAACTTTGTATGATATTAATATTCATAACTGTTCATGGCAAACGGAATCTAAATGTGTTTATAATGATAATGTGGCATAACATGATCAGAAAATATTGTAAACATTGAACTTATAAAACTACAGCTGCCATCTAATCATAGTCTGCATGATTCAGCTGAAATGTTTAGGAATGGTAAAACTCAGGTACAAATGATTCTGAAGTGAAAAGAAGAATAACTTAACATGGGCAAGGTTTCAGTGTGAACACAGTCCACGAATTTCTATTTCCAGCCCATCACTACATCCAATGGATGGTTGGAATCGTTTTGTTGTCAAGTGTGCTATAATCTCTGGCAAAAGTTCCAGTATCAACCAAATATCTTGACCAACTAAAGAAGCTTATCAATATCGTAAATTGGTATGACCCACATGACATCTACAACCTCGACATAACATGCCTCTTCTATTGTGCTGTGTTTAAAACACCTGTCAATAATGAATACCTTGGGTGGTCCGAAGACTCTTTAAAACAGGTTTTAACTTGGATACCTTTAAAATGTTGTAACGGTTTGGAAATATTTAAAACTGAAATTGAAAACTCATGAGTCCCATGCCACATTCGAATGTCATTGGCTTAGCTATGTTGTTTGGATTTGGCGAGGGACCTGAATATTTCTCACATTGGCTGTTTCGTAATCCATGTAACCTCTGACCCAGCTTAGAGCTGGCAACCCTTTTCAAAATTTAAATCAGTTTTTGTTTGGATATCAGAAAGATCATTGGTATTTATTAACAGTGGATCCTGAATAAAAGTATTGCGATTTATCGAGTCTCAATCGCTGATGTGTGTTAGACGGAAGCGTGAACTTTAAATGGAGCCCCAGTACATAAAATAACGATACAGGAAAGTAGACATGGAGAGTTCATGAAGAGCCCACCCAAAAACCATGATAATATATATAATTATGGCATTGGTTCATACCACAAAAACAAAACATTCCTAAAAAAACTGCACAAATCTATACATCTGTAAGCCTATCCACATATATATATATATATATATATATATATATAATCAATTATATACCTTAACATCAGCAACAAGAAAAATATAGGTCAAAGTAGCAGGATGTGTTACTTAAATAATGGGTTATGTCATAACGTCCATGTATTTCTCATTTAATAGTTTATCATATGGACAACAGGATGGCAACCATTATTCTATAATAATCTACAGGGTGAGATAAAGACTACTCATCACAAAACAAAGATTATTATGAATATTTCCAAACATTTCTAAAAATCCATCACAGACATACATGGGAGCACACATTATGCTTCCCAGTGCACATTTTAACATAACCATTCACTCCCCCTTTTACTTAATCATTTATTATCTCACTCACATCTTTCACTAAATCAGTAACACATCCTCCAATTCATCCAAAAATCCCACCCATCCACCTAGAAGTACACAGACACACACACACACACACACATTCAGTTATGGTACAACTTATATGTGTATCACCTATTCTAGGATACCATTTATTCTGTCAACTCCAAGCCATCAATACACACAGAACAAACAGAATTACACACTGAGCAACTCAGGCTAAGCGTTTCGCTGGATCATCAAACATTGATCATGATGTCAGATGTGGTAATGCATCAGTTAGGAACTACAAATTGACATAATGCAATGTTCGAGGTGAATACATACAACATTTCACACATAAAAACAAGTTCAATAGTGCATAAATAAAAACTGGGGAGGCCCTCTTAATGTTAAAGAACAGATTTCTTTTAGAGAAACCAAAGGCTGATACAGGAATACAAACCCAGAAAGAAAATCAACATCTATAGAACTAACTTTACATACATGTAGCCACTGGCCAGTATTTGATATTCATGTTATTACCAGATAAGCTCATCACAGAAAATAATACACAGATTAAAATTAACCTGTCTGTGTTGTATAATCAAATAAATTATTTATATTGTTTACTCCAGGTACATTTACTAAACACAAGAGATCATAAATACAAGTCAACAGTACATATTGTTTTCAAATTCACACACACACACGTTTTAATCATTATAATAATTATTAACAGAGCACCTAATTATTGGAATGTTTCCTTCAATAAATTTCAAATACCCAACAATTTAAAGTTTATATATTTCTCTCTAGTATTTTCAAAACAGGGAGTGAAATAAACAACAGAATTGACACTGATATAAACAAAAACAAATCTATGATAAGCATACAACTGCTTTGTCATAATTAATGCTGCCTGATACATTATCAGACACTTATGTATAAGACTTTCAGTTATTACCAATCTGTAATATTAACTAAACATCATTGTCTATAATTCTAAGCTAATCATCTCTAAATCTAAGCTAACATATTGCTTGTTAATCTAAATTATAACCTAAATCACCTCTTAAAGTGACGGACTACAACAACCCTCAATCACAAAACATAAACAAGAAAGATTATATAACACGTTATTACTGAGACATCCACAACTCTCAATACCATATGACCCCTCACCCACCATGTAGTCATAGTTAACTAGATCAGTGAGAGTCTCAGGAGTGGGAAGAACAATGTCGAACACAAGATGACAAAACATCTACCCTCAACTCACAAACAAATTGTGGAGTATCCACCATTAGAGATCCAGACAGATCAGACAACCCTCCACTATATCATCCAAAGTGTGTTCTATGAACATGGAAAACATGTTTACTTCTTTAGGGGGTAATACTGTGACATATATAGACCCCTCCACCAACTACTCGAGTAAATTCCAGAAGATGCCCCACTCATCCTGAACCCTCCTAATGGCCAAAGGGTGACTGTGAAGAACTCGTGATCCATTTCCAATGAATGTAAATATTTGGCATCCTCCCATCTATCCACATCAGCAGATGTCCATTAAAGGTGCAATCCTTTAGCACAAACACAGGTAACTTCATTGCTGTATTCATTCCCAGTCTCTATTCACTTTCTACAAGCATCAGTCTGGAATCTTCTTCAAGTATTCAGTGACATCAGTGAGGTAGACAAATATACACCAGCAACTAATTTTCTTTTGTAACAAGTCTCTGTTTCCACTTCAGATAATATCATTGTTGACATAAAGCAGATCCATGAACAAATTCGCTGATAATCATTTAGGATGCCTCTGAAATGGATGGTAATGTCAAACAACATGAACACTGTTACTGTCCCGATAAGGACAGTTTCTATAATCTTCTATGGATAAGATGATTCTTCTATGGATAAGATGATTTGTTAGATGATGTTCAGTCTGGGTACCACTGAGAGTGAGATGATGATTGATGTTTTACGGCCACTTTTGTACACATGGTAGGCTAAATGGGCTGAGTGACCTTCAAAGGTCATGAAGTGAAGTCAAAGATGAAACAACCTTGAGATATGCCCACGCTGAGATTCGAAACAGCTGGTAGTGATCTGTGGTCAAACACGCTGCCTCTATCACACAGAGTGACCCCAACGGCAATGAAGCGAATTCAGAGATGAAACACCCTTTAGATATGCCCACACCAAGATTCAAACTCAGGTGGTAGTGATCTGTGGTCCAATGCGCTACCAACTAGACCATGGAGGCGTTTCATTAAGAGTGAGACAAATTAAAGAATTTAACTGAGGAGAAGGGGAAAAGCCTATACATATCATTGTATTACCTTCTACAAAAGGAAATATGAATTCCATGTTCACAAAACACATCTCCAGACAATACAGTAGAAGGCAAGCTGACCAACCTAGATCACCAAAGGTGAACATCCCACAGTTTCGTTGGAAAGTGAAGGCAGATACTCCATCACCCTATGATGAAATTGCTCTCACCACACATCAGAGTCACAATGATCTCATTAGCCACGACTACAAAGTAGAAAAAAGGCATGCAGCATTGGCAGTTATATCAGCCACAAACAATAACATGTTAATACACTGCCAAGTGGCCATATTTAGTAGTTAATGGGTGATGTAATTCATCACCAGAAGTTATGAAAGAAATGAGAATGAAAATAAACCCCAGAATACAATAACCTTCTCCTAGACAAACCTAAACTATATATATATATACACATATACCTAATTGTATATGTATGCATACCTAAGCCTATATATAAATAAAACACACACCTAATCCTATGTAAACCTAAACCTATATATACACATATACCTAATTGTATATGTATGCATACCTAAGCCTATATATAAATAAAACACACACCTAATCCTATGTAAACCTAAACCTATATATACACATATACCTAATTGTATATGTAGCATACCTAAGCCTATATATAAATAAAACACACACCTAATCTATGTAAACCTAACCTAATCATACCTATTAGTAAACCATTACCATAAGCATATATATATATATAATATATATATATATATATACTAATATATTATATATATATATATATCCTACAACAACTAAGCCTATATATATATATATATATATAATATATATATATATATCACATACTAAGCCTGTACATTCAAACTATATAATATCCATAATATAATCCTATATATATATATATATATATAAATATATATATATATACCATACACACAATAAGCCTATATATACACACAAACAAGCCTGTACATCACTAATTCCACACATTCATAAACCTATATTTACATTATATAATTTGTGTGTATATATACACATATATATATTATAAAAATATATATATATATATATATTCATAAAAAGATTTAATTGCACAAATCTATACATCTGAAAGTCTACAGACACACACACACAATATATATACATATACCTAGATCATGTTTTCTTTACATGAAGAAAATTCCCTTTCTCTAATAAGTATATTTTAACTAAATAAACATGATATCTATTGTAATACCTCAGGATGCAGTAAATTGGACTACAATGATTATATGTTAATATTATGATTATTGCATTTTGAAGGGGGGCATTTTACCACAATCTCACTCAGCTTAATTTAGGGGGAAATTATTGTTTTTCAACATTAATAACAAATATATGAACAATAAAAAAAATTATTAGGGGTTTTAATTGTTGTCTTTCAAAGCCAAACTTAATCGTGATAACTGTCATTATTATTTAATCCGATGGTCTAATTAATGACGTGATCACAAAGACATGTTACTATCAAAATATGTGAGTGTGTGTAATTGAACGGAACTTTAAATGAGGCCACACAAAGAATGACCATAGAAGCCACATCAAAGGAAAATTATTACAGCAAAAACACTCTGTTAATTACTTCCAAAGTTAGAAAATGGGAACTACTAATAAACTACTCCAAACAGCATCATGAACACACCTCATGATGCATTGAATTAATCCCACTATCATTACAAAATCATTCAAGAAGTGTGCTATCAGCAATGATTTAGATGGCATGGAAGATGATGTATTGTGGGCTAAACATATGTGTCTTATATGTGGGTTTGACTCCACAGGGGCTTATTGGTACTAGAAACAGGTCCATCTTATATGCGGGTATACAAAACTCACTTAATATGTTAAAAATTAAATAACTTTTTTATTATAACTTGTTATATTTCTTTCTTTCAGTGATATTTAATAAATATTTTGGAGATATACCATGTAGAAGTACATGACTAATGAAATAACAAAGATTGTTCAATTTTATTTTGAAAACAGCCATTTCATTTTGCTCACATAAAGAGGATATATTGCAGTGATAATCTTCAGAAATAGAACTCAAGACCAACATTTAGTGTTTTCAAGACCAAGGGTCTGTTTCCAACTTGCTACAGTTTGGACGATCTGCATCAATTCAAGAAACTATTGATTGTGTTCCAAAAAAAACAGGGAACATACACTCCAACACTTTCTAGGCATTTGGATGTTTCCCATATATCTCTACAGCACATTTTGAAGGAGTTACATCTCTTCCTGTACAAGATTCAGCTGCTGCAATAATTTCAGAGACAAATTATGTCCTATGAACAACACAATGACACCACCACATAGCATGCCTGTAATCTATATAGAGATATTGCTATTTAGGAATATACCCCTGTTCAATGTTTAGAACAGGCAAAATTAAATTTAGCATTGATCACTCTTGAATGTATCTATTTATGTTTTATGTATATACACTAAATTTAAATTATTACCAGAAATTTATGAACCATTCAGTTTGAAGTGAAGTCAGAGAGAATATTGAACACCTCTCATTGGTACATAATATATAAAAAAACACCTTCAAAATTAACTTGTGATAGAGATCTCAGTAGTACAGCTGTGTAGTGTGATACCACATTTGTAGTGTGATACCACATTTTAAAATTCTCAATTACTTGTTGCACTCCACAGGCAAAATACAAAAATAACTGGCACAGCCACTGAATTCTGTTGGATAAAATTCAATGTTGCCAGTTACTGAATTAATATGCTACCATTCTCAATGATATAATGTTAGTCATAAGGGTTTATATAACATGTTTCCCATAACTAAGGAAATATTATTTTCCAGGACATAATTACCATTTTCCAGGACAAAGTATACAAAATTTAAAGGTAATAAATTAAGATATGTGCAAGAAAGCATATCATATTTATTCAATGTATGATTGATTATTAATAGTTTTATGGTACATCCTCCTCCTCAGTCTTTCTAGCTATCTGATCCATTCATAGGCTTTTTTGTTCTAAGTGGAGTTTTTCACAGCCAATATTTTACCAAGGACATTTCCTGATTTTGCCAAATTCAAGGACATTTCCAGGACCTGGAAAATGAATTTGTTATTTTCCAGGATATTTATGTGTATAAATAACTACTGTATGGATGCTCCATGTATCACATTTCAATCTTGATCAAATCTTCTGAAATCATGGCGGGATGATGATGATTGGTGTTTTACACCATATTATAGGCACTTTTTGGCACATAGTAGGCTAAATGGGCCAAGCAACCTCCAAAGCTAATGAAGGAAAGTCAAAGATGAAACAACCCTCAGACATGCCCATGCCGAGAGAAATCATGGGATGAACAACAGATATTTTCATATATATATATATATATAATATATATATATACTATATATAGAGAGATACTAATTATATACAGGTCTATATAATAAATATATATATATATATATATACATACAGAGTTATAATAAATAATTAATTGGTATCAACTAATCAAGTTGAACCAGATAACTACCTAAATTAGGATCTAATATTATAGGAAACAGGCTAAATTATCCGGTTGTGCAGCAGAAATAGCAGTTAAACTGTTCTTCGTTCAACAATACAGTGGATATAGCAAAAATATGTACTGTTATCGCTTTGAATGCAGAGAACCAAGCAACAACTACCACGTGATATGATATACTAATAGTAATACTGGTATACTACTGTAAGTGTAACTACATATAGGTGACGGTCGTCCTAAACAATTTTAGCGATACTTCTTCGGCTGCCGGAGAAGTAATACTACCCAATAAAAGAATATACGTTAATTAAATAAAATACATCACATTGACATTTCCTCAAACACAGCAATAATGGCATATCATCGTATTGTTTTCCTCTCAATAATTCGTCTCCGTCTCCTTGCAGCCATGATTGATCACATGCTCATTCCCGCCAAAACATAATGCGTCGTTGGCATGAATTACAGTAACCTCGGACTTCGGTAATTTCGGGCTGGTAAACTCGGCCCCCTGGTGACTCGGCCCTCCCTATAAATGAACATACAATCACATAAGGTATTGTTTATATATTAATGTATTATGGTAATGAGGTTTACATTTTATTCATGTGAATAACTTAGGTTGAAATATAATAATATAGTTACATTTATCTGTATTATTATATATCTTTTACATAAATATATTAGAGTCGAGCGGTGATTTGTATTGACATATCATATGATTTTATGACATGTAGTTTTTGTACTTGTATATTGATATCTTTTCTCCGGTAACGGAGGGTTAACAATAATAATAATATACACCAAATGTTTATTTTCGAAATAATTTGGTTCATTGGTTGATAATACTATATAGATATTTTTTATTTATTTATTTCTTTTCATCCTCAAAATGAGGAAAACATGCCACAAGCTGTAATTAAACTTGTACAGGTCCATATAGTCGGGAGCATGCAGGTAGAAGTTGAAATGCACTGCTAATGCCATGTTCGTATTCTCCCCAATATTTGAAAATTGTCTTCTGGAGTTTCCGATATTTCTTTTCTTGGTGACGCTTGAGTTTTTCTTCACTCACCAGTCGGACTTGGATATGTACCAGTCTTGCCTCGTCATGGAGCAGTGTGATCAGCATGTAAAATGGCATGTGAGGACGCCCACGCTTATTTAGCCTGTTGTGCCACCCCTCGACATCGTTATTGGTACGGATACTGAGTCCGTACACACTCAGGCTGAAGGGGGCCACACAGTGCTGGCAATCCACGTTTTCCTCATGTATTCCATGAGGGAGCTTAAGCTCTCGGTACTGGCCTCTCCTTGCAACTGGCCAAACAATGCCGTGATGTGGTGTGCCGGCAAGAAACATAGAGCCATCAGTTTTCTTGTGTATTTAAAGGTCCCATCATCAGTTTGATATGCCTGTTGTAGGCCTAATTGCTACACATGCCGGTACACTGCCTGTGTGAAATGGAATGCACAGCCTTGAACTTTGATGTTGGGCATTACTATCCTCATGGCTTTCCATGTAGCTTCTTCGTAGTCCAGGACCACACGCTGAACTTGTGGTGGTGATGGGAGACTGTCCAAGATACCACGGAATATGGTGATATAGTCCTGTTTTGAACGACGGGACATCATGCTGGTCACAAGTGGAACCTGTTTTGTGGAGTCTTCGTGCCTCACAAAAGTATGCACGCTGAACATCTGTATAAACGGCTTTCTGATCACTTTGAACGTGGCATCCATGTACTACGTTTTAGCCTTTGAACTCATGCACTGTAGCAGGACACTGCATGCTTTTGTTGCGGACTGAGCATCGCCATGTGGTAGTAACGCTGTGCCTTTTTTGACTGTGTAGGAATAGCCAAGTGTGTCAAAAAGTTTATCACTTCCACGGATTGATGTTTCACTTACGATTTTGTATTGAACTTCGTGAGCAGTGGTGGGCCCATCAATAGGAGTGGGGTGAAGCAATGACGATTCATTCAGATCTAGTGATAATCGATCTGAATCGGACATGTCCATGAGAATAGGAGACCTCGGTGGCGTGGGGGATCGTGGAATTAGCGTTAGGGGCATTGGCGACATCGGCATAGGTGTGGGAGACCTCGGCGGTGTGGGAGACAATGGCACAGAAGTACTGGATTCAAGTGTGTAACATATATCGCACACCCATTGCAGTTCAGCAATGCCTCTTACAGCCTGACGGTATATTTGCCGAGAGGTACCAGTGTTGCAGATCCGGTGTTGCCACAAACGACAAACATCACACTGGATAGCTTCTTGTCTTGGAAGCACAGTACGATGGCGAGCTATACACGGATCTGGTTCATCAAGAGCTGATTGTGCCATGTCATCAAACTACTATGTCAGCAATAATATCTGTTGTATAATAATATCCGCAGTAATAATAGCTGTGAGAGATAATTTAATATTGATTTTGTTTGTTAAGGGGAATTTATACCCCAGGCCGTCGCTGTAGGGCACGGCCTTTTTTTTTAAATATTGACCTAAGATCATGGCCTTTTATAGCCTGTGAAAGTTTCTTAATTGGATGTTTCCTAGGATTTACTTAGTGGGAGCTGTATTTCAATTGCGTGAGAAGTCACTCGTTCGAATAATCCACCGAACATCAATGCAGCGAGTATAATTAATTATAGGAAGCACCGCTGTGTTGTTTGTGTGTTTCGTGCGTTGACAAACTGTTGGAACCGTTAGACTGTTCAATTTGTGGGTAGCATTTGGTCATGAAAATAGTTAGTATTAATATTTTAATAATTGGGACATTTCATAGTATTGGGGGTGGGGGTGAAGGGGGAATGTCGTTTACTCTTTTCCGTAATTGTTATTATGCAAGTATTAATGTTCTTCGTACCCGTTTTTAATAAAAGAAGTTAGTGTGTATGACGTAACAACCGCATGATTTGTGTTTCTCTCAGATCACGAGTTTGTGCTAAAGAATATACGCAAACACGAACACATACACAACATGGTATATTTAAATTCACAAACATTTCACTGGCAATGTATGCATAATACATAAATCAGAACACCACGTAATTAAACATATTTCTTTTATTAGCATATATTGTCGTCACTGTCCACATATCATTAGTATATACCAACATATTAGGCAAGCTACGAGTCAGAAATAGCTGTAAATATCTAGGGGCCGAGATTACTATAATTCATGGGGCCCGAGGTTACCAGTCCGAAATTACAGAAGTCCGAGGTTACCACTGACCGTTGGCATCCGGCCATCAATCTATAAATCAAACGAAACAGAGCTATCTGCTGTATATTTATTAATTATACATGAATTCTTTTTTAAAATAAATTTATCTTATATTCATCCAAGTTATTGCCCGTTTCCTAGATAAAACTGTATGTTTTATGAAAATGCCCTAGTTTTGATTCGAGAGTATCCTTCAAGAAGTTTATCCAAAGACTATTTATAAGCTCTCTGGTTTATCTATGGTTTTATATTTAGGTCAATGGGCATTTCAGGCACTGATATATATATATATATATATATATATAGGTCAGTGATTTCAGGTCAAAGATATAATGCATTGATCAGTTTTTTTCAGGTCAATAGTTTAATGCATTGACTTGAAAGAATTTAGGTCAATGGTTTAATGTGATTCGCTAATTTTTGCGTCTTTCACTACGCTGCGCCACTGTAACAAGACAATCATTATTGGAGACTTCGGAAATGCAGGTGATAAAAAGTCTGGAACAAGTTCACCCGGACGGGATGTTTGAAGTTTTACGTATTTTTACCTTAAAAAATAAAAAAGTCAAAAATTTAAAAAAAAAGCCTTTTTTAAAAATTGGGGATCCATGCGGCAGAAATGGAACAGCATGTAAACAGACGAGCGCGATTCCATATTTCCGGATGCGGCACGCGATTTGTCCTGCGGCTGCGTATCGACGCGGGTTTGGCAAACTGGATCGCTCCATGTAGCGATTCTTATGGCAAAAAAATAAAATCCAGACAGGGGAATCTAGAATATGACGTCAGGGGCAGGTGTTTCCGAACAGTTTGGCGGGATTTTAGATTACCTGGTCAATCTGAAGTATTGTTTGAATTTCTCTATATCAAATTGTAGTTCAAATCTTCATGCATATTGCTGAATAAGCATTCTATGACTGTAACAACGGGTTATTGTTTTAATATTAATTTCATAAGTATTTTTGGGGAATTTAGATCTATAATGTGTAAAATCTGTTTTGGAGGAGTAACTACCCCCCCCCTACACAAACACAAACCTGGTTTTTTTTTTGGCTAGTTGTAAT
This sequence comes from Paralvinella palmiformis, assembly GCA_025642065.1. NCBI lineage: Eukaryota > Metazoa > Annelida > Polychaeta > Terebellida > Alvinellidae > Paralvinella > Paralvinella palmiformis. Next base: position 6,651 of record JAODUP010001921.1, on the reverse strand, counting down.
TCTGTTGTATTCCCATATTTTTAGCATGAGAGACTGAAAACGCATGGGAAGGCACGTTCATATGGAATCACACAAGTCGGATGCCGCATCACGCATATATGGAATCTAAGCCTTACGCTTAATAAGTTAATGCTGGATATAATAATAATAATAATATACAACATTTATATAGCGCCCTATATAACCTGTAAGAAGGTTACTTTAAGGCGCTTGACAATAAATAATTAATATGGATGTTACAGATTTACATCTTTAAAAATACATAATTCTTTCCAGCCAAATACATAATATATTCAGCTAGGAAAAGCTGAAACAAAAAGATTAGTTTTTATCTTCTTTTTGAATGTATCAAGGGTCTTGCACTTTCTGATGGTTACTGGAAGATTATCCCTTAAGGTTGCAGCAGCCTTTCTGAAACATCTATTACCGTATGTCACTCCACGTGTTGTTGGTACAGCTAAGAATGCTCCAGACTGAGACCGTAGAGAGCTTGTCGGTTGATACGGTACGACAAGTTCCTCTAAGTACTGAGGGGCAGTCCATTGAAGTGCCTTAAAAGTGTACATAAAAATCTTGTACTGCGACTTATATATAACCGGAAGCCAATCCAGGGAGTTTAGTACCGGTGTTATATGTTTTCTTTTATGAGTGCGGGTGACTAACCTGGCAGAAGAATTATGTACTTTCTGTAGCCGTGTCATCAGTGTTCTTGGAAGACCATACAGGAGAGCGTTGCTGTAATATAGCCGAGAAGTTATCAGGGCGTGTGGCAGTGTTTTGCAAGCATCCAATGTGATGTACCGCCTGATATGACTAATATTACGAATTTGGTAATAACAGGCTTTGGATATTGCATTTACTTGCCTCTCCATGGTCAGGAATGTATCAAAATATACTCCTAAGTTCACTTACGATGCTACATGAACAGTATTATTACATACCTGAAGCCGTAATTCCTCATTTATCTCAACCTGATGTTTTGGGTTAAAGATAATGAGCTCTGTCTTTTCCTCATTTAACTTAAGCATGTTTGCACTCATCCAAGTACTGATGTCAGCCAAACAAGCTACCAATTTCTTTGCAACGTCGGACCAAGTTATTTTTGGGAATGATTGCTATATAAACCTGGGTATCATCTCATAACAGTGGTAAAGCAAATTATGTAGGCTACATATCACACCAATTGGTTTTGAATACAAACAGTACTTACGTGGTCCAAGTACCGATCCTTGTGGAACCCCAAAATTCAGGCACTTACCTTCTGATGTCGTCATTCCTATGGCAACCGACTGATATCTGTCACTCAGATAAGATTTGGTACTATATAAACCAATTGTCACTGTCTTCAAAGGTCAGTTTTTACAACGGGAAGGCGTCACGAAGCGACTACTAGTAAAAGTGTTTAGCTTAATTACTATTAAAAGACTGACATCTGCGCTGAAGCAGACCGTAATAGCTTCGGTACTGTTTAATCTACGTTATCATTTTCAAATCTGACCTAATGTCTGCTATTCTAACTATTGTAATAATAACGTTCTTAAATGTTATTTATGACAAGCAGATTATAGCTAATCTTGAATGTCATAGTACAAACTGGACATAACTGGACCTAGGAAAGATCATTCTATTCCCACAAACAATCAAGGTGAATTATATATACAATTAAAGTTGTTATATAAAACACACCAACCACACGAGCTGTGGCAGGCTGTGCCGAATAAGCGACAGCCTGGAGATTCTCCCCGAACAATAAAACACGAGCTGTGTCCAATGCCACCGTTCGAGATGCGATGTAGTGTTTCTATTCCTGAGTCAGGAGTACATATAATGCTATAAGAGCGTACTGACCTGTTGCTTAGTGAGCTCCGGTGGCCTAGCGGTGTCTCACCGGAACTTGGTGCCAACGGTCACAGGTTTGAACTCCATAAGAGGTCGAAACTTTTCTAGAAATTAATTTCTCGGCTCACAACATCGTGGGTGGCTGAGCACGTTAAATGGCGCTGCCGTCTCCACTGAATTATTTAAAAATAAAAGGGGGACGTTAAAGACCCCCTGAAGACGTAAAACACTCTGGCAGTGACCACCCTCGGGGTATTTCGGCTCCATCTTTCCGTACTGTTCCCATGTGAGTGGTGGGGGAGGAGCTTTCTCAACCGCTCCAACATAGAGGCTGTGCCGAATAAGGGACAGCCTGTGGATTATCCCTGAAAAACAAAACAATACTGACCTGCTACAGTCATTTAAATGTTGGATAACCAGGACAAACACCTAAACGGCGTCCCTCCAAAGACGCAAATAATGCACGGAATGTGTGTGTGTGTGTGTGTGTGTGTGTGTGTTAGCTGTGTATAACAAGGCACAGAGAATCTCGAACAGTGAATTCAAACTCTAGACGTTTCTTCAGTGGACTGAATCCAGACTGGCGACTTTTCTTGCTGAGACATGCGTATGTCTCACCAGTCCCTCTCTCTCTCTCTCTCTTATATATATATATATATATATATATATTATGTGTGTGTGTGGGGGGGGGTGCGTGCGTGCGTGGTTTCATACAGATTAAAATAAATTTTAGGGTTATATCTAACCACGTACACCGGTCTCCTTGAAATTTCGGGGAGGAGAAACGATCAAATAAAAAATATATTAATCTACTACTATTACTATTATTATTATTATTTTATTATTATTATTATTATTATTATTATTATTATTATTAGACATCACTACTACCGTTATAAATCGATATCATTACTGTACAATGTTACTTCACACTTAGTAATCAACCAAGGAGATACCATTATTACCTGAACGATGTTTGTTATCTGATAGTATTCTGGTTAAACTCTCTCATTTAGAAGTCCAATATGCTGTAAACCTTCAGGTATCCAAGTTCGAATCCAAGTCAAAACTGGGTTTCTGGGATGAATCCCTAGAGAGTCGATCGTATATTCCAAGCAATCAATCACTCAATCAATCAATCAATCAATCAGTTACCTGCAGCACACTGTATAAAATTAAACATTTAAAAAACGGTACGCCACAAATATAAACTAAAATTATATATATATATATATATATATATATATATATATATATATATATTCTCATAGCACTTCGTCATCAGACCATAATCGATTGCAATAAGATATTGGCTTTAAGAAGCTATGCTCATCGAGGATTATATGTTAACTCGTTAACTAACATTATAAGGCATTCAGAGCTAAGATACCGAATCCCGAAAAGGGTTTGACCGAGACCTGTAGTAAACACGTTAATAGTTACCTAATAAAGCTCCAGTAACATCTATATTCATGTCGGAGGTAATCTGATAAAGAGACATCGAAGTCTGGATCCGCGCTGATAAATATATTTCCATTGGGCGTAGGACGTTTCGGAGTCGGATCTTCAGGACCAGGATGTTCCGGACTGGTCAAATAATGACTTATCCCGTTGAATCAACTATAGGCTTCTGATTATTTTAACAAGAAATAAACATTAGCTATAACACTGATCAGAAATTAATTATTCCAAAAAATTAAATTGCACGTGTAAATACAATATGCAGGTGCTATAATCCAAGATTGTATTACGACATTTAAAAATATGAATCACAGTAATGGAGACGTTTTAAAGTTGTATCTATTAAGGTGGGAGACTTTCGTAATTGTGTCTAACACCGTGAAGTAGTTCAGGAATAGATATGCGTCCTCTCGGTAAAACTATCTTCACCTACAGATATCGGAAACTACATTTAGTGCAGTTCCATGGACATCTTCTGAGGCGCCTCCATGGTCTAGTTGGTAGCGCGTTGGATCACAGATCACTACCACCTGAAGGGTGTTTCATCTTTTACTTCGCTTCATTATCTGTGGAGGTCGCTCGGTCTATTTAGCCTACCATGTACTCAAAAGTGGCCGTAAAACATAAATCATCAATCCATGAACATCTTCTGGTCTTCTTCTTCTTTAGTTTGATCCGACTTTCCTTTTAAAGGAGAATTTGAGGAGAATTTGTGCAACACCGATTGGTTTCCAGATAGTCGGATTGTGATGTCCAACAAGTGCATGGCACTTGCTGCACCAACATCTGAGATGTTGTTAGTCCGAGGCTGGTCGTTGGGACAAGAAATACATGTATTTCTAAAATATTCAATTCAATCGATGAATGGTCTAAATTGTGCCGATGCGTCGTTAAACGACATCCATCCATGCATCCATCCATCCGTTCGATTAACCCAATCAAACCTACTGAAAACCAGAATTGGCCGAAACATCCAGACCCGAAAAAACAGATGTCCGAAACAAGCAAGACCAGAACATCCTTAGACACAATATGGTCCGAAACGTCCTTTGATAGGTTGTATGTTATATAATAGGACACAGACATGGGGTCAATTCAATGGCTCCCTTGCGAAATACCCAATTTAACTCACCAGGTAGCGCTGATTCAATTTCAGGGTGTACACCCATCACACAATGCTATCAGGATCATATTACAGCCAAATCGATTGCGGAGTTCCCAAATAAACCAGTGACTTGTACAGCTTAATTTTGCTTTGTTTTCTTAAGATCGAGGAAGAAGTTCACAGAAGATACAGACTGTTTAAAAGTAATATTAAATTTTTTTTCGTGATTTTTAAAAGGATAAGAACTGCAAATTGATGTATCGGCATCTGCTTTTCGATTCACCGGCTCTAAGAGCATGGCCCCGCCCATGAACCGATTTTTAAACTCCTGAAGCCTGCCCAAAAATACATGACAAGTTAAAAATTTTTTGTTGTTTGTAACACCCAAAAATTGTAAAAAAATGAGTGTCATTTATTTGTTCGTCTTTGTTTGAATAACGGGAGAAAAAGTAGTCTGAAAAGTTGACATTTACCGTCATTCCTCATGCAGGCGAATGAGTGATTGGTTCGTCGTCATGACGACATAGCTATCGTTGCAAACAAAACCCGGGGTCATGCATTCCATAATGTGTTCAAATGACAAAGGTTATTTAAATTTTAAATGTACATCCCCTGGGCATTTACAATTTTTAATTCAGAAATATTTATTCCATGACAATCCTACTTGGAATATAAACTACTCAGAGTAGGTATTCGGAGTACCTTCTCATGGTAAAAAGTATTAGGCAAAACAAGAGTCGGAAAAACGGAAATGGAATTGATAAATTTGGAATTGAATTGAAATTGATAAATTTGATGTGGAATTATATATATATATATATATATATATATATATATATATATAGAGAGAGAGAGAGAGAGAGAGAGAGAGGGAGGGAGGGAGAGAGAGAGCGCTGGACATACCTGAACGCTTTCTATCTGTGACAGGACGATGTATATGTACAAGGAGAACACATCAAAGAGTGCCAAAAATGCTATCCGCATTTTGTCGTCGTCAACGATGTTTGGTTTTATCAGCAGGTGTCCAAGGGGTCGGGATCAAAGCGTCGTAATGTCATCACCAGCAAGACACACCGCCGTCGCATCATCCAACAGTGCCATGCTATGAATGGTGTCGATGGACATTTCGGGGAGAAGAAGACGATCTCGGCAGTCCACACTATATACTTTCATATTCTGTTCTCTGTCCTACTACATAACTTGATTATGTATCCATTACGAATAAAATAAACATATTTACAGGTGAATGATAAACTCTGTAGCTTGATGGATATCAACAAGAGAATATCTATGGCGTACCACCCGATGATGAATGGTTTGAACAAGAGATGGAACCAGACGTTACAGACAGCTCTCAGGTAAGTACATTATCAACACTATAACGGTAACAACTTCTGACCATAAATAACCATGCTTATGCACTTGTGTAATTATGTACTAAACTGTTGCTATGTGCAGCATTTATGTAGCATTTTATTATTGGAATGATCCTAGATGCGTTATTACCTGTTTTGCAGGAAGGTCATCGACCCCGATACTCAAGATGACTGGGATGACCACCTGGAGTCGATCATGTCAGCATACAGAGCCACACGACACGAGTCTACGGGAATGTCGCCGTACTTCCTGGTCCATCACCAGGAACCGCGACTACCCGTTGACGTACAACATCGCTCCGACAGCAACGAGTTACAGGTTAGAATTTTAGACGTTCAGGACCCATGACGCCATGTTCACTCGTTATGCCACTGCCATGAAGGAAGTCAAAGAGAAAATCAAGGCGGAGGTGCCCAAGAACATCGCAAGAACACAAGCACGCCAAAAAAAAACTTCGATAAGCGTCGGGATTGTAGTTCTACTCAAGAACCTGAAGAGAAACGGGCGAATGGGAGCAAAATAGAGGCGCACTACTCTGGCCCCTACGAGATCATAAAGGAACTGGGCCTCGGTGTCTACTGCCTGAAAAATCTGAAAACACAATGAGATTCAAGGTTTACCATAGTGAGACTGGTACTTCGAACAGCACGTCTCCTGGCGACAGTGACACGGAGCTTACATCAACAGAGCTCATCACCTCCAAGAAGACGTCTCCTGACAGTACTTCTGATGACCCAACCTCATCTCCGAAAAAAACGACGCATCGACAACAACAACAGCAGCAGCAGCACACCCATCGCGGACGACTGGCTACCGACCCTACACCTCAATCAGGGGGACAAGGACCTTCTACAAATTAATAAACCTGT
>JAODUP010001919.1:0-22357 GCA_025642065.1 Paralvinella palmiformis | reverse complement strand
ATGTAGTTATTACTACAGACTACATTATTTTGTCAGTAGTATTAAAGCATGACTAGACACACCATCACCCTCCTCATATTTGATTGGGTATTTGATAGTGTTATGTTGCCATGCATAACAAAGCAGTCATTATAAATCAAATTTATTCAGTAGAAATAAATAATCTCAATTTTTATCTCACAATCTAAAAAGTGATGAATTATTGACATACACTTTAAATACGTATGAGGCATGTGGACAAGACTTATAATTAAATAAATTATGCTTAAGTATATTGGTTTCAAATTGCTAATGTCTCTATTAATTGGGTATTTTCATGACAATTTTCCCCAATTTTTGTTTCTCCCATTTCTGCCATTTCTCCCCTGAGCAGAAAGTAATTCTGCAGTATCCTAGTTATGTTTATTATTATTATTATTATTATTATTATTCTTACTTATAATTTTTAATCGACATTGTGAATTCAGAAATAAAATAAAAATTAATAAACCAAAATTTGACTATTGATACACCTACTTGCAGACACTTACATTCTTTGCTATTAATTCTACGTAATGCATCGCAAGGACGATTGCGTCAATTATAGAATGTTTCGGTCTAAAACTAAACTGGTTGCTATAAAGGCTATTATAATAATAATAATGTATATTTAATAAAGCGCCCTTACTAGCAGGAGCCATTCAAAGGCGCTGTACAAATAATATGTAATATAATAATACCCCAAATAATTTTTTAAAAAAGAAGATTTAAAAGATAATTTATTTATCTGTGAAAGCGCCCAAATAGGTGTTTTTTTTAGAAGAGACTTAAAATTTCCAAGAGACGACGCATTTCTAATATTTGCCGGCAACTTATTCCACAAAGTGGGGGCTGCAACACTAAATGCACAATCACCATATGACTTGAGCCGAGACACTGGCACTGCAATAGTATCTGACTGGATGACCTGAGTTTTCGGGATAACTTTTAAGGGAAAACCCAGTTCAAAAGGTATTCTGGCCCATATAAATAATAGTTTTTAAAAGTTAAAAGTTTCAAATGGATACGGTTTAACGGTAGCCAATGAAATTTTTGAAGAATTGGGTGATATGATCATATTTTCTAGTTTTTTTACAATGCGAGTCACTTTTGGCTGAAGGCGATTAATGTTATAATCAGATATCCCGTATAACAGGGAGTTACAATAGTCTATACGAGATGTAACAAAGGCATGAACTACAGTTACAAGTGATTCTTGTGTCAAGAATGTTTTTAAACAGTGGATGTTTTTTAAGATGGTAGTAGGAGCTGGCATACTGATGTGACATTTTCATGATGTTAATACATTGGTCAAAAATAACCTAGATTTTTTACTGACCCATTGGGGGTAATCAAGATCACCCATCTGTAATGCTGTTTTTAGGGTTTAAAATGTGGTATGAAATATAAAATATTTGTTTTATTATCATTTAGTTTTAGAAGATTTTGAGTCATCCATAGCGAATATCGAAAAATTTTCTAAATTCTTCAAGGAAGAGGAGAAATTTAACTCTTTGTCGGGATCCGTGATATATACAGCTGTGTCATCAGCATACAAGGATATTTAACCCCATATCCTGCCAATGATCCCAAGAGGAGGTAAGGAAAACCAGAGGACCAAAAATGAACCCGTGGTACACCAGATAACAAAAACTGAATGTCAGATAAAATACCAGAACAGAACTTCTGGGAGCTTGTTCCAGTAGGATCAAACCATTCAAGTTCACCTGACAGACCAAACATGTCTTTTAACCTAGAAAAAGTACATTATGGTCAACTGTATCAAATGCAGCAAATCCAGAAGAACAAGTATTATTGGCTTCCCTTGTCAATTGACACATAATATCATTTTTCACTCGAACCAATGTTTCATGCTGTGCCCCTTTTTATAGGCAGACTGTAGTGATTCATTAAGGTTATTATTGATTAAATATTTGTTTAGAGGGAAAAGCAATCCCTTTTCTATAACTTTAGAAAAAAATGTAAGATTTGAAACAGGTCTGTAATTTTTAAATATTACGTCCAAGTGGGTTTTTTTTATTAATGGTTTTACAAGGGCAGCTTTCATGATTTGGGAAAACACCCAGAGATAATGATTTTTAACTATATTTTAATTGGGTTTATCAGAACATCCAGAAAATCTTTAAAGCCATGTAGGCATTGGGTCAACTGCACAGAAAGCATTAGATATTTTTCACAACTGTTGATATCAGTCTCTGTAAAAGGCCCAAATGTATCCATCATGGATATGCAGGACTTTCACCAATGGCTTACCCTGTGATAAGGGGCTGGATGGAAAAATTATTTTAATATTTTTTTTACAGAAAAGTTTTTAAAAAATAGGCCATATCTTTATCGAGTTATATTATTTGGGGGGACAGTTTGACTTTTATGTAATACTTTATTCACAACATGAAAAAAGTCCTTTGATTTCCTTTTTATGCTTTGATCTTTTTATTATAATATTCAGTTTAGCAAGGGAGGGGCAAAAAGAAAAAAAAACCACAAAGGGCCCGCCCCCACAATACCTTCTTTTTCTTTGCAGCCTGTAGTTCTTTTTAAAACCTGGGAAACCCCTGGTCTGCTTATTTCCTTTGTCCTTAAAGGTGCATGTTGATCTACAATGTTCTCAAAGTATTTTCATAGAGATCCCCCAGATGTCCACATCATCCGTGGATCCAATACCAGAGAAGAGGCTGCAAAAGCAAGAAAAGCCTCCTTGTCAATTAACTTTTTTTCTATATGAAATAATTTTCTGAAACAATTGTTTCTGTAAAGATTAAATTTAAAGTAAAAGGAAATGATCAGACAGCATGGAAGACCAGACACACCTTTTAAACAAATTGTACATCACGGAGAGAAAGATCTAAGATGTGACCATGTCTGTTGTTCTTTCTTGGACATGCGCCTGAATTGGCAGATCTAAAATGTCAGCCAGTTGTTTGGTATCTGCATTCCCCTGGCAATCCCAATGATATTGAAATAACCCAAAAACAGATACCACTTTGGTAGCAAGAAGTCAACAAATCCCGAAAATTCCTTGAAGAAATCTGCTGCTTTCAGGCCATTTTCTTAGTGGGGTGTAATCGGTAGATAATAGCTACACGAACACTTATCCCCCCGATATAAAAGTCAGTTGGTAATTTTCAAAAGACTTAGCCTGAAAACGCAAAGGGTTTACACTTCAAAGAATCACGGAGAAGAATGCCGACTCCCCCCCCTTTTTGTGAATCCGAGTGCATGGTGGAATGAATATCCGCTGGAGTCCATCACCAACAATTTTCTGGGCTGAAACTTACCCGTCACCAAGTCTCTGTAATGACAAGAGCATCAAGATCCATATCCTTTAAAAACATCAGATATTTCATCAGATTTATTACAGATCGACTGACAGTTAATAAGACCAATACTTACATTTTGTACAGCTGTGCCATTATATGGTGTTATATGGTGTTATTGGCACAGTGATCAAATTACTGGCATCAGACCCAATCTGCTTTGGATGTTTTCCACTACGTGGGCGCATCGCTAAGCGAATGGTATTACCACCATAGGGTCGTAATGCAAGCAACTGATCTCTACTATAATTCATTATAATTATAGAAATAAAATAAGTAAAAAATTAAAATAAAACAAAACATACACAAGCAAAAACCGAGTTTTATGGGAAAAATTGGAGCGGGCGATAATATAGGGCGTCAAATGAGCAGTTAAAAAGAAAATACAAGAAATACAAAATAACTAAATATAATCAATTTATATTAATATAAATTAAATCTATATTACATAATATGCAAAATACACCAGTTTCACTGGTGTAACTTATCTAATAGCTGAACTATCCGATAAATATTCCGGTCCCATTACATCGAGAGCCGGTCATACTCAAGAGCCGGTCATACGCATTTCTGACATAAGGTCTGACATAAGCTATTATGATTACAAGGAAGGCAGATATTCGCTTATGGATTACCTTCTCCAGTATCTTAGATATATTAGAGAGCAGTGAGATTGGGCGATAGTTGCAGAACTCTTGCTTTGATTTTGCCTTATATATAGGTAAAACCTTTGCCAGTTTTATCGCATCTAATACTACACACTGTTCGAGAGACCTGTTCACAATTTACATAATCGGTATGCAGACATCCTCACATTAGTGTTTAAGGAGTGTCGTGCTAATACTTTCATCACCTGTACTTTCTTATGTTTGCATTTTCGCAATATTCTGCAGATTTCATTGGGATCAGTGCGATTCATATATAAGTAGTGTTTAATTTATCTAGTACCGATATAGTACTCCGGGGTATTGGTTGTCCTGGTCAGGGATTCTGCTAAATGTTTACAATTCAGAAGTGTTACCCACATCCATTGCCAATGCCATTCATATCAGTAACTTTATGGTTATCAATAATAAACACATCAGATATTGTGCCCTTGTTATGTGTGCGGCCAGTGATTGAGTCCAGATCTTTCAATGTTTTTCGAATATCCAGGGAATATTTCTGCAACAATCATTTGTAGTAGAAACCGTTGGAGTGGGTTTTGCCATGTTGTAAAAGTTTCTGTAAAGTCTGTGCTATTTGTTGTTTTTGTACAATTTTTCTCTTTTGTGGGGCGACTTCATTAGTCCAGGATAAATGCAGGGTACCCGGTTAATCGCAATGTATGGGATTGTTATCTTTCTTACTAGTGAATGGGTGATAAATATATTCAGAAAATGTGCAATGAAACTGACAACTCGCTCTGTGCCCATGGATGTCATTATATAAAAGAGGTCTGACATGTCGGTCATTAATGTTCTTGATGTGACATTTTCACACTTCTCACATTTCACGTAGAAGTTTTCAATTAGAATAGCGCTAATTTGTAAAGAAGACATTCATCAAGTCATAGGCATTTTTATCAGTATAAATGTTCATATAAATGTAGTATCTCATCACTGGGGATGCTATGACCAATTAGATCGCTTGTTTAATCCACGTCAGAGCGTGCATTTGTGTTACTCATTGTTATTGATTGAATAACCAGGAAAGACAAATACGCTTCTATTACAGTGTCTACAACAGTTATCCTGTGTTACAAATGTCTGTACATTTAGAGTTGTTTGGCCATTCGTTAGAATGAATAATAATAATCGAACCAGGGGTTATTTAATATGTTGACCATTTTAGTTTTAGACCGAAACATTCTATAATTGACGCAATCGTCCTTGTGATGCATTAAGTGGAATTGATAAAAAAGGCAGTAGCTCAAGTGTTTATTTGGATCTATCAAAGGCGTTTGATACAATTAATCATGATATAGTTTTGAAAAAGCTAAATCATTATGGTCTACGAAGTGTTGCTCCCAGATGGTTTAAGAGCTATGTGAGCCAAATAACGCAATAAATGAGTTATAACGGCATAGAATCTGAACACTATGAAATTAGTTACGGTGACGGTGTCTTCGGTTTATTGTTCATGTAGTCAAATTACATCCCAAATGTAATAACACATCGTAAGACAGTTTTGTTTGCAGACGAAAATTTTATATATTGCTTTTGTAAGAACATACATCAGCTGCAAATACAAATGAACCAAATGATCTTTGTCAATTCCATAACTTATTCAGAGCAAGCCAACTATCTGTCAGTGCACCAAAGACAAGATATATGCTAATAGAAAACATGAGAAGAGGACGCAAATCCAGACCCATAACGATGACGAACTAGATATAGTTCAAAATACACAACGTTTCGAGGATTTTATATAGGCGATCATCTGCACTAAAATATTCTTATATCACACTGTAGAAAAGGGTATCAAACGGCTTATATGCAATGAACACAGCTAAGCACACCTTGTGGAAAGGGCATCTAAAGATATTATACTACACCTTAATCCACCCGTATTTGTTATATGGGATTGCATTGTGATGAAATTCGTATAATAAATATCCCTGTAAGCTAAAGGGTCTGCAGAAAAGGGCAACGAGAACCATGACACGTTCGGCATATAATGAATAAGCATTGCCAATCTTTAAAATGATATTCATTCTTCAGTCCAGAGATATATACGACTTCAACATAAATTAGATCATGTTTAACTTTGTACATCGAAATCGTCACTGAACTCATGCGCATTTTCAATCTGCTGAATTTAAGTGTTTCTTTAGATGTAGCTGTTTTATTTCTGCATCCAAATTAATCCATTCATGCATTCCTGTATAAAGGAGGCTACTGCTAACTAATTATGCCTGGAATTTTTGTAGCGTATGGTCATTAATGTGTCATGTGTTGAGTAGATGTGCTTCAGCATGAGTTCAGTGACGATTTCGATGTACAAAGTTAAACATGATCTAATTTATGTTGAGGAGTGTATATATATATATATATATATATATATATATATATATATATATATTGATAGATGGATAGATAGATAGATAGATAGATAGATGTGTGTGTGTGTGAGTTTGTGCCTGTGTGTGTCTGTGTGCGTGCGTGCCTGTGTGTGTGTGTGTGTGTGTGTGTGTGTTATATGTATGTATGTATGTATGTATGTATGTATGTATGTATGTATATTTGTATGTATGATAGTTAAAAAATAATTAAGCCCAGATTTTATGTCTGAGATGATACATATAAACAAAATACACTCTCATCACTTATCATCATAATTCAAAATGTATTAAGAAAAGTATGATGTCTTTATATACTTATTTCTTATTTCCTGATTTTCGTGTGAGTATGACAATGTCAAAGAGTCCAGTAGTCATTTATATTCCCACAATCTAGAATTGAGACATTGAAGACTTCTGAAGAAGATAAAACATTGCATCAATGATCGTAGCCTGGGACTAGACTACTCGTTATTCCTTTTCAAATCTGTTATTACCATTATTAGTAAGCCATCGGAAACCTGGCGAAAGGCTTGAAAATCAAAAATTTCCTGATCAACGTCATACCTTAAATTGCTCAGATAACAATTTATTCAAATCGATATCAATGGGAAGAGCAATCAATATTGGTTTGGTGTTTTATCAAATATACAACACTCACGTATACTATATATTCATTGTAAATACTTCATGGCATATATACGCATCACTATGCTTAATGTATGTCTTGCCATTTAAGTGTGATTTTTTTTAAATTAGCATACAAAGTATACTTTGGATGAAAAAGTATGAAAAACGATAATTAGTTACAAAGCTGCCCCCATACTGTCACTGAGAGTGAAAACTATATTGACTAAACGAAATACAAATAAATAGATGTATATATGTGTAGAAGCTGACTCATTTCGCATACTAGTAAGCGAATGAAGAACACAAATGATATTCGGGAGATGGGACGTTCGAATCCCGGCCGTGGTACTATAATAAGAGGAGTGTTTCGTCCAACCAGGGTAAGGTTCTCTCGGCCGAATATGCCATCTATTGTAAATTATAATTTTATTTAACATTAGTCATGTGATGAAGCAGTAAATTACAGACCATATGCGTCTCCCTCATTTGAGGTATCTAAGACACGTAACATAACTGCAATTTCGGCCGTGATAACTTTGTTAAGCAATCGATTCCACATTACTATGTTACTGCTTTAAACTCTTTCCTTGTTCACGTACATTTGATATATTTCGTTTTCTTTTGCGAACCGTTAAAGCGATTTATGAAAAGAACATTCCTTGTTCATATCGTTGCTCATAAAACCACTTGAAGAAGTTACACGAAAGAAAATATAATAACTGATAATAACTCTTTCTTCTTTATATTGTTATTTAGTTTCGATTTTAACTCTTTCTTCTTAATACTATAAATTAGTTTCGATTTTAACTCGCGTTTCAGGATAAATTGGAAATAAATCGTACTTCATGCATTACATATAAGCGAAAAGGCTAAAAAGAAGTGGTAAATCAGAATTGTTTTGAGAGGCGATAATTTTATTATATGAATATACGCAGTACTGTTGTTCAAGGACCATTACTTTGTATTTACTTGTGCATGACACAGGAAGTTTGCCAATCGACACGTGTAAAATTAGAGAAAAATGAAAAGAGGTAATAGAAATTTCAATAATTATGAGGATATCTATTATATGAAATTGACATGATTGTAAACAACCAGACTTTGTGTCGAACACTACGGCCAAGAAAGATTAAACCTAAAATGGAGAAATAAAATATTAATACACAGTATGAATAATGTGTGAATAATATAAGCATAAATCAGAATAAATTCAGATTAATACTAATAGCAGCGATATAACACGACTCAACCCATCAGCAACGACCGGTTTCGACCTATTCAAGTCTTCATCAGGTTGCATAGAATGTGTGTGTGTGTGTGTGTGTGTGTGTGTATGTGTGTGTGTGTGTGTGTGTGTGTGTGTGTGTGTGTGGGGCCATTAGCTTTTATTTCGAGTCTATGAAGAATATGTTTTACTACAGTCAAAGTCAAAGAAGTCACATAGTTCAAACAAGGGTAATAGTGTTATTTTGGAAAGAGATTTCTACGATTGAGGAAAGGTTTCTTCGTAAACAACGTTTATAATAACATTTTATATACTTAAATTGCGAGCCAATCTCTTACCAATATTACTTGTACCTAAGTTTATTTTTAATTGTAAATGTTAGAGTATCTGCATTTAGGATGAGATTATTACATGTGTATGGTGACGATTGTGTTTTAATGTTGCCTGGCAAAGATGAAGACAATTTAGAAGGAAAATGAAGTGATAAATCTCACATTATTAGTAACTGATAAGTTGATAATAAATTGCTTCTCTATCTCCTATGTACAGTGTATATATTTTCATTGGACTTTGACGGCTTCGCAAAATGTCCTTTCTAAGAAATTGTTTTGTTCAGTTTTGTTTTAGACGTGTCTTCTTAACATAATGGTAGCATAACGTTAATAGAACAATTATCCCCAACTAGGTGTTAAGGTTTGACTTCTCTTATCTTGCATTAGATCGGTATTATTCCGTAATATTTTGGAGAAATATTACGGGCAGACAACCATCACCCTTGCTTATACCTGTGCTGCGTCCAGGGTTTGTAAACATCCTACGTCTAAGTGGGATGTACCAGCGACTGCTTTGATTTCAAGTCATGTCCATCCTCATATAAGATACGCACCCTGCCTCGCAGTGACTTAACTAATCAAATTAAATGTGTTAATTTAATTATTGCCATCCACAAAGTAGATGTTTATCGCAATAGACTTGGCATAAAAACTTTATTTCAAAGTAAGAAAGTGGCCAATGTTTTTGACCAATGTGAAGGGGGGGGGGTTCTTGGCTAAGAATTAGTTAGCAGAGTCTGGCCTTACCAGTGAGCGGTTTCGTGTCGAAGTTGTCAAAAAATACTTTAATTAGCTATATCTATAAACCTCGATTGTTAGTTACAATCATATATTTTAACCAGAATATTGTAATAATGTGACCTGATTATTATTCCCTTGAAACATTTGCAAGTTTATTTAAAAACAACTCATATGTTGATCAATAAAAGCGCAGAGCACTTTCAGGGAATATGAAATAGGAAGAAAGAATATATAATATGCGCCTAGAAGGAAAAACGACATTTTGTTCCAGTATAACCTCACCATTTTATATAATGTTATAAACATAAATTCGCATATTATCGAGCTTAACGGTTATCAACTATAGATAATATATTATAATTTTACGTCATTCGGTGGGAAAAGGTGATTCCAATAATACTTATTTTGTATTTAACGTCACCTAATGCCTTAGGTCACAATCACTTATGAATACAGTCGACGTTCCATGAGCTCATGGCGCCAACTGACGTAGACCAAGAAATTCGACTTCAAGAAAGCTCACAGAAATAGTTACTAATAATAATTGACTTATCATTTGAACGCAAGAATGATGATGCACAGACCCATCTGTACAAGTATTGACACGTACTGGGACAAATCGATAACCATGTCTAAGACAGAAAATATAAATAAAGCTAAGCATACATAGCAAAAGAAAGATTATTGATTAATCATTTCCCAACCAGGCCACCCCAGAAAAACGAGCACAACGTTTCAAAGTTACATTTATCTTGAGAATGCTCAGATAAACACACACACACACCACATACAATATATATATATATATATATATATATATATATATATATATATATATATATATATATATATATATATATAAGAAGAGAGAGAGAGAGAGAGAGAGAGAGAGAGAGAAGAGAGAGAGAGAGAGAGAGAGAGAGAGAGAGAGAGAGAGAGAGAGAGAGAGAGAGAGAGAGAGAGAGAGAGAGAGAGAGAGAGAGAGAGAGAGAGAGAGAGAGAGAGAGAGAGAGAGAGAGAGAGACAAACAGTTAGCAGTCCAGTGAAAATACATATTGGGGACAAATTCTCCGTAAGACTGGCCATTACTAAAAATCATACAAATGATGGTAGGTTTATTAATTTTTTAGAACTTCATGAAGGCGTGGTATTTTTAGTACCTTATTTCATTTGTACCAACTTCGAAGAAGCAACAGAGGTCACTTGAAGACTGATGATTACGCAGTTTGTTACAAGTTCATTGTGAAGGATGCCCTTTCCTGGCATCCAAATTTAAACCACCATTATTATTATCGGAAGGATAAATGTTTATTGTTGTCAGTTTTAAATATCTCAATAACTTAGAGATGACTATAAGTGTACATTCCTAGGTTTATTATCCTGGCTACATGTACGGTATTGTCGTCTGAGGCTTATTAAGGAGCTACATGCAGCATATGACTTGTATTTAGCAGAAATTACGTTCAACTCAGCTTTTGGCTGTATATATGCCATAATGAATTAGATTCTATAAAATATAAAATGTATACCCTTAATAAATCCGTGAAACTCAGATGAAATATATGAATATGACTTAACTGATACCTTTATACATTCCTTTGATTATATTTAATTAGGTCACATTACATTTCATCATATACAATCACGTGTCCACTTACGCGCACATATACGCACAAACATACACACATACACACACATATACTTCATTAAAAGTTCTCCTAATTTTATGGATAGTGAAGATTAATTTAGCTAACCAGCAGCATAGCAATTACTTCTATCATAACAAGAAATGGATATACATTTTTTCTGAAGATGAGTTGTATCTTGAAATATATGTTGTGTTAAGACAGGTTTAAATTTAAGAAATTTCAGAGTCGTCAAGACTGAGGAGAAAAAACAATTCCTAATCTTGACCGACAAGATATTGAACATTTAGTACAGATTTTTAATCATTACTCATGCAGATAAATTTCATTGATACACCTAAAATAGGTTTGCTAAGTTTGAAAATTCTTTTACACTACACTAATGACCTACGTTTTACTTACAATCATTTACTTTATTTAATTTATCAATAAGTACACAACTAATTCGTTCAATTATGTCTTTTTCAGTTTTAATCTCCAGAATGATAAGGCCGATGATAATTATATTGCTTTTTGTCTTATTCCTGTCGTCAGAAAAGACTATTGGTATGTTATTTCACTTACTTTTTCATAATATGACGTCATTTAGTGGCTATGGGTATATCCTCATAGTTAGCGATTAAAATTTTAAAGTCAGATGACCGAATTTTCTTAATTTCGTTACAGCGTCTTCGTCTGTACGCATTGGACAACGAGGACTCATCCCTGACGATGAATCGGCATTAGTTGATAATTCTGTAGAAACATGCGCATTATTTATTAACCCACCCGATGTATTTATTCCACGACATACGCATTTTCGCATTGAAGTAGCTGACAACGAAACACACCAGATCAACGTAACTCTTATAGGCAATAATCTTGGACGTGGCCATAAACTGTATGTGATGCCAGTATAAGCATCTTATACAGATAAGTGGACAGGTCGGTGGACTACTTGTCCTCTAATAGACACATCGATGTATGAATCCCGCGAGAGATGTCTCTATAACTGCAAATGTCCACAAGGCTGCCAGGAGATACAGGTAATAAGGAGACCAAACAGATTTGATGACAGTTCGTGGATTTTGTGTGAAGTCGCATTCACTTACCCACCAGGTAAAACGGGTTATTTCAAGTAGCAAGGTGATTGACTTATGTTTCATATAATTATGATGTCCTTTACGAAAATCAAGACTTGTTTTACGGCCATTATACTGTACTGACTACAAAATGTAGTGAGACTCCGAAAGATGGGCTAGAGACAATACACCAAATTGTTAACATTTTCACTTTTGACTTCATCGTGATACACATCCTATTTAGATAAAGGAATTAATGGATAATAGATAAGGGATAAAGGAGGCATTTATTATCATTTTCTAGTTCCCAGGGATTGCTCGGATATTACTGAAGAGGCTAGTGGCATTTATCGAGTTAACATTATGAACAGAACTACCCCGCCATATAACTACATTTATTGTGATACGGAAACAGATGGCGGGGGTTGGACGGTAAGGCAATTGTCTCTAAAAGTGAAACTCCATTATTCAGTTTAATTATGATTAAAGTTAGATTTGTCAGACCATACAATAAATTATGTGTAATCTTGTTCAAATTTTCATTGACGCAATACACTTCATATGCATGCTCGTGTTTGAATATAGGTGCTTATGAAGAGACAAGATGGTTCGGTAGATTTCAATAAAGAATGGGAAGATTATAAACATGGATTTGGATCACTGAATGGAGAATTTTGGGCAGGTCAAACCCATGATAGTAATATTTGATATTTCCTTATTTAGTAAGCAATCGTGTACAAATAAAAAACAAATAATAATAATACCCAACATAAAACTTTATTTCACATACACACACACACACACGTTCACGCACACCCGCACACACACACACGCTCAGACACACATACATACATACATACATACATACTATATTTTGGAGGTATTTGACCCTCCGGCAAATATCACAAGGCATATTATGCTGCGGTTAAGATGTTCCATTTTCTGTGCGTGGAGAGGTCCATGCGTTCTAAGAAAAGTTGATCTAGAGCTGTATATTCCGTGCACTATTTGCATCTTTGGAGGCACGCCGTTTAAGTCTTTGGCCTGGTTATCTAGCATTTAAATGATTGTAGCAGACACAGTACGCTCTTAAAGCATTATAAGTACTCCTGACTCAGGAATAGAAACACTGCAACGTATCTCGAGCGGTGGCATTGGACACGGCTCGCGCGGTTGGTGTGTTTTATATAACAAGTTTAGTTGTATATATAATTCACCTTAATGTTTGTGGGAATAGAATAGGTCCAGTTATGTCCAGTCTGTACTATGACATTCAAGGCTAACTTTAGTCTCCTTGTCATTAATAAAACCCTATATTATAATTATAGTTTGTGTAGCAGACATTAGGTCTGATTTGAAAATGTTAATATATAGAACGGCAATTCCGCCATAACGGTCTGCTAAAGCGCCGATGTAATAGTGACGAGTAGGTCATTATATTTATTGGATTTGTATGTTTATGAGGTATTTGACCCTCCAGCAAATATCACAAGGCATATTATGCTGCGGTTGAGAAAGTTCCGTTTTCTATGCGTGGAGACCATATTTCCCAGTCCCTGCATTCAAGAAAAGTTGATCTAGAGCTGTATATTCCGTGCACTATTTGCGTCTTTGGAGGCACGCCGTTTAGGTGTCTGGCCTGGTTATCCAGCATTTAAATGACTGTAGCAGGCACAGTACGCTCTTAAAGCATTATAAGTACTCCTGACTCAGGAATAGAAACACTGCATCGCATCTCGAGCGGTGGCATTGGACACGGCTCGCGCGGTTGGTGTGTTTTATATAACAACTTTAGTTGCATATAAAATTCACCTTGGTTGTATGTGGGAATAGAATTATCTTTCCTAGGTCCAGTTATGTCCAGTTTGTACTATGAGATTCAATTTTAGCTCTAATCTGCTTGTCATAAATAACATTTAAGAACTACAATAGCAGACGTTAGGTCAGGTTTGAAAATGATAGCATAGTTCAAACAGTACGGAAGCTATGACGCGCTATTACGGTCTGCTTCAGCGCAGATGTCAGTCTTTTAATAGCAATTAAGATAAACAGTTTTAATAGTAGTCGCTTCATGACGCCTGCCCGTTGTAAAAACTGATCTTTGAAGACAGTGACAATTGGGTTATATGGTTTATATAGTATTACTTTGAAGACAGATACAGCAATTAAAAAATAGCTATAAATAGGGCTGCTTAGATAATTAATCTAAACATTCTCACTACTGCCGTGATCTGACTTGGGTGTTCTACTCCCAAACTCCATGGCTGTAGGTGATTCGCATTTTAATTTTGCTTGGCGGCTTAGGGACTGGTGAGACATTACACATGTCTCAGCAAGAAAAGTCGCCATTCTGGATTCAGTCCCCTGAAGAAACGTCCAGAGTTTGAATTCACGGTTCGAGATTCTCTGTGCCTGTGCCTTATTATACACACCTAAAACACACACACACACACACACACACACACACACACACACACACACACACACACTATATATATATATATATATATATATATATATATATATATATATATTACATATACTGTTAGGAAACGAAATGATACCTCAACTTACAACCGGCGGACAAACTTACACTTTGAGAGTAGATCTTAAAAACTATGATGGAGTATCTATTTACGCCAAGTACGATAGTTTCTTAGTTGATTCTGAATATAAAAAGTACAGATTATCTGTTAGTGGATATGATGTCAACAGCACAGCTGGTGAGTTTCTTATATTAGATACATGAGTATGTGGTTGTGAATTGTCGTTATATGTGAAATATATCAAATGTTCCCATAACAAGAGAGAATCATCATCATTCGATAACTGCTCTCTGGTTTTTGACAATAATTAAATATCCATTATTATTATTATTATTATTATTATTATTATTAGTATTATTATTATTATTGTCACTCCAACAAAAGAATATTTAGGCCCTATCATAGAACATATTCGTCAGCGAAAGCCAGAATGTACTGAGATTCAGAAGTTCTGACCTACATTAGGTGTACAGGGCAACGAACACATTAACTGAGCTTAAAGTGCATTTCATAAAAGAATATCAAAGGCAATCACTGCTGATAAGACAGCCGATAAAAATTGGTCGATAAAAATCTGATATATATATATATATATATATATATATATATATATATATATATATATATATATATATATATATATATATATATATATATATATATATATATATATATATATATATAGAAAACAAATGAAAAAGAAAACTCAATTCTAAATAAATTCCATTAATTTGAATAGTTATTTATTTGAATTAGGTTTCTCTTAGTATATTTAAATAAATATTTATAGGACATTTTGAGGACCTCCTCTGATTGAAGTACATAGATATTCTAAAATACTTCCCACTAATATATATCCGCGCATTATCGACATATCAATCCATCAATCCTTAAATCCATTCACTTATCTATTCATTGACAAACATACCTAGTTCTTTTCTAATGATGAGAATTACTTTATGTCCGAGTGTGCATAAGCATTGGTGTGAGAAAGTATTGTTCAGATAAAGCTGATTAGACATTTATGCTTATCGAAATGTAAATAAAAATATTCTATTTTAATAACATATTTTATAGATAACAGCCTGGCAGATAACAATAATTGTGAATTCAGCACGGCAAGTATTGATAACGACATAGACTCTAGTATTCATCGTGCGAACATGTTCTCGGCCCCTTGGTGGTACTGTTACGGTGGGAGTGTTATACTGACTGGAGAATATGGAGAAAACGCAAATTTTGGCATTATCTGGGCTGGTCCTTTTAGTTACTGGTCCTTCTACAGAGATGCCGTTGTGATGGTTCGGCCAAATTAATGGGAAGAGACATGGCAACCACATTTCAGATAAGATTTACATAATCATTTATTACAACTTCATGGTGTTATGTCGTATGTTTTAATTTAAGTTAAAGGTGTAGTGAGTGAGTGAGAGATTGTTTGAGTGATTGTTTAATTGATTGTCAGAGTGATTGTCAGATTGAGTACTTGAGTGAGTGCTTGAGTGAGTGATTGCTTGAGTGAGTGATTGCTTGAGTGATTGCATTAGTGAGTGATTGCATTAGTGCGTGAGTGATTGCATTAGTGAGTGAGTGAGTGAGAGAGAGAGATGAGTGAGTGAGTGGTGAGTGAGTGAGTGAGTGAGTGTGAGTGAGTGAGTGAGTGAGTGAGTGGGGTGAGTGAGTGAGTGAGTGGTGAGTGAGTGAGTGAGTGAGTGAGTGAGTGAGTGAGTGAGTGAGTGAGTGAGTGAGTGAGTGAGTGAGTGAGTGAGTGAGTGAGTGAGTGAGTGAGTGAGTGAGTGAGTGAGTGAGTGAGTGAGTGAGTGAGTGAGTGAGTGAGTGAGTGAGTGAGTGAGTGAGTGAGTGAGTGAGTGAGTGAGTGAGTGAGTGAGTGAGTGAGTGAGTGGTGAGTGAGTGAGTGTGGTGGTGGTGAGTGGTGGTGAGTGAATAATATAGATAATATTGGTGGTGAGTGAGTGAGTAGTGAGTGAGTGAGTGAGTGAGTGAGTGAGTGAATAAAATAAAAAATATTTCGGCCATAAAGAGAACTTTGTTCAGATAACAGTCTCTTTACTCTTTAAAATAGGGTTAATATAATATAATTTTTTTTTCGGTTTAGTGTTACTTTCAGGTTATGTAATAGTATAGGTGTATTATATAGAATAAATATCAGTGCAATAACACGTATATCCTTGTATATGTAATCACAACAGACTCGCTGCATCCAAGTAATCTTATACTTTTTGTTGTTATAATGGTAACATGAGTAACAGAACTGCGTACTAGAACGCATGAAAATCATTGCAAACCGTCTTACAGCAACAATTCCTGTAGTAAAACACACATCTTACGTAAAACTAAAATCGAACCCTACATTAGTGCAGATAATATTCATCATGAATATGAAACGATTATTAGAAAACCTGTCTGTGTTGTAGAACAAACAGACTGCAACACTCTCAGCGGTTGCGTAAAAGGAAATGATTTTTCCCAGAGAGTGACTAGTGAAGACACATTTTACCTTAGAAAACCTAGTTTGGATGAGTTTAATCAGATGTATACTAACTACATACATACACACATAGCATACTGTGACAGTCATTGCATCGAAGGATCCTGATAAAAAAGATGAAGCAGGACAGGAATTTAAAGTTTCTGTGATAATCTTAACTCTGTGATAGAGTACAGAAAACATAATCAATTAGATCACTCAAGTCGAAAGCATCGTGTCCAATATTTTAGACATATAATCGTCTATAGGGAGCATCAAATACAAACCATCAAAAAGTTCACACCGCAGCTCAAGGTCATCAAAGCCGACAGCGAAATCTAAGGAAAGGGATAGAATTGCAGAACTGTTATTTGAACATTGTGTGTTATGCCAAAAACACCAACTACGTGCATTGAAAGACCTCAAAAAGTTCCAGCAAGGGAAGATGTGTTTGTTAATGCAGAGTGCACATAGGAAATTAACGATACTAATGTTACATTTCCCTCGGTACTATCTTATGTTCCTCGTTAAAAACATTGATTATCTCGATCTATGCTGCTAGCCTTTACATCAATTCCTACAACACCAGTTACATTTCGTATTGCTATGACACAACAGTCACTTGGAAATAGTCCGTGTCGTAGAACGTGTCAACATATGAATCCTAATGTTGAAACATTTCAACCACACTGCTGGAACCTATAGTCAACCAGCAGTATACACAACAACAAAAACAACAGCAGCAAAAACAAATGGTCATACAACATAATCAAACTCAACAACTGATTCAATTATAGAGTGATCTTTCCACAGCAATGACCCCCTCCTCAACCCTATGTACCAAACTCCAAAAGTGAATCTATCGAATACAGTATGTTCGTGAAGGCTAAACGTGTCGCTAACAATTCAGACGGGTTCTACTCTCTCGATCAACAATTGAAAGGACCCCAAAGGAACTTATAAGAGTTGCCTTTTACATTTACCCAGACTAGGACTATCTAGCAGCAAGATCATTAGTCGAGCACGTCATATGACGATACTAAACCATCCGCCCAACGTGAAAATTATCGTTCAAAAGCTGCCAACTCAGCTGAAAACTAAATGGCGCAAACACGTGATGAAGCTGCAAAAGTACCAGCACGGGAAATGTAACTTCCGTGATTTTGTGATCTTTCGGACGTAGTAGCTGAATCTACAAATGATTCTTATTACAGCAAACAAGAAGTACATTGGCCAAACTTGCGAATAAGCCATCGATATAGTAGACACGAACGAAACCTTTATGGATGAGTCTGTTGCGGCCGTAAACACATTGATATAAAATTATTCTGTTTGGTCGCGCATTAGGAAAGTTGTTCCTATAATTCGCATAACATAGAAAATACAGAACAACAAATATTGCAAATGCAGATTGTATTACACACAAGCAACTAACAAAGAATCACCTACAGTAGTGGAGTTTGGCGTAAACAACCAAGTCAGATCACGGCAGTCTCAGAATGTTTAGGTTAATTTTGTATTGTATTGTTGAACTTTCGGGGTAGACAACCCTGGCTGTTGCCTATTGGCCTATTAAGTTAATTTAGGTTACTTATCTAAGCAGCCCTATTTATGGCTATTTTTCAATTGCTGTATCTTTATTCAAAGCAATACTATATACATTGTGTAACCCCATTTTCAGTGTCTTCAAAGGTCAGTTTGTACAACGGGCAGGCGTCACGAAGCGACTACTATTAAAACTGATAGCTTGATTGTTATTAAAAGACTGACATCTGCGCTGAAGCAGACCGTAACAGGGCGTCAAAGCTGCGATACTGTTAAAACTTGATAATTTTTTTTTGAACAGA
Organism: Paralvinella palmiformis; assembly: GCA_025642065.1. Classification (NCBI taxonomy): domain Eukaryota; kingdom Metazoa; phylum Annelida; class Polychaeta; order Terebellida; family Alvinellidae; genus Paralvinella; species Paralvinella palmiformis. Next base: position 3,445 of record JAODUP010001919.1, on the reverse strand, counting down.
CCTAATGTCTGCTATTCTAACCATTGTAGTAATAACGTCCTTAAATATTATTTATGATAAGCAGATTAGAACTAATCTTGAATGTCATAGTACAAATTAAACCTAACTGGACATAGGAAAGATAATTATATTCCCACATACAACTAAGGCGTTATGTTATGTTATTTCATCGTATGTTATGTTATGTTATTTAATATTATGTTATGTTGTGTTGTGCTATGTAATGTTGTGTTATGTTGTATTATGTTATTTTACGATTATTTTATGTTAGGCAATGACATGGTATGGCATCATATGTTTTATTAGCTACGGTATGCTATTCTATGTCTTATATATATATATATATATATATATATATATATATATATATATATATATATATATATATATATATAAAGATAGGTACAGAGTATGCATTTATCATTTATTTAATTTTATTTATAATATATTCAATTTTTTAAAGTGTTACTTACTAAGTTTAGTGTCAACCATATATAGTTACATTATGATTTCCAGGCATAGTACATCTCTGTTGTAAATGTGTACACAACACTCTCTTTGTTAGCAACAGCATAAACAAATAGTTATAGTATGTTCAGCATACGCCACTTTAGCAACACTTGACAACGCTATGTTTTAGATGAAGTTTTAAATCAGTTTGAGCCAAGACTCCATTTCGGAAACAACTAGCCTGATTTAGTACAACATTTTCAGATTAACATTTTATATTAATACGTTTATTAATTATAATCCCATGCTGTTCTTTGCGTTTGTCGTTGCTTATATCACCTGACTCTTCGGGCTTCTAAGAGCTATCCATGAAACCTATATTGAAATAGTTTTACTCACCACCTTGTAAATAAACACTTATAGAACTAGTAGTTATACAGTTGCGGATGCCTGTTACTCAACACGCGCGCGCACACACACAAACACACACAAACACACACACAAACACAAACACAACTGTTTTTGACAGTTATTGATTTTTCTCAGCTAAGAATGGACAGATATGTGGAGATTAGGGTGGCTTCATGCAGATAAACATTAGTGAGAATCACTATTACATCGACATAAATAAGTGTAAACAATAACAAGTGCAATGAACATTACATATGATATAATTTTATACAAATTAAATATTTATGATAAAATTATATGCTAAAAATATTTCACCTATTAATAATATTACATTGTAGGCATGATCCACATTTACAGGATGGTACCCAATCGTGAATACATATATTATTATCAGATCTTAAATTAATTTGTACATTTTTTGGTTTAATTAGAGCATTTAGATACAGCGGATACTTGTCAAGTGAAATTTTATATACAGCTTCCACAAACTTTCTAATCCGTACAACATATAGTGGGTGTTTATTACAGTTTTCTAGTAATAATTTATAGGAACTGTTGAAGTCCAATTTAATAAATCGTAGTGCTTTTCTTGAAGCTTTTCAATTGTATATGTGTTACATTTACTAGAGAAGTGCCATACAACGGAACAATAATTAAAATAACATTCGATAAAACAATTATAAAGTAAAAACTTACTTGGCTCACCAAGTACATTACCTAATCTAGCCAGTACATTAATTTGATTTCCTGCTTTCTGACAAAGGTTGGATATATGAGTATCAAAATTTAATTCACTCTCTAAGTTTAACCCCAGAATCTTAACATTATTCTGTGAAACAATATCATGTTTTCCTATCTTAAAACTATCTAAATTTTCATTTTTGCCCAAAACAATACATTGAAACTTTTCAGGATTAACCATCATATTATTATTTTAAGCCATACCTCAGCTTCATAAAGAGTGATAACGATAGATGAATATCCGTGATATGGGGATATTTGGCTTGTGAAGTGATTCATGCTGGAAAGTGTTTCAGTCACGCTACGTGAGGATGTCTACGGCATAACATAGAATATTGTATTGTAGAGTGTACGCCAAAAAGGACGGCGTTTCAGACAATTGGCATTTCTTAAATATGGATTATAAATTATATCACGCCCGATAGAGTATATTTTTTATTTATCAGCGTAATGATGGCAAAAAAAATATAATTCCATTAATTTGAATTTCTTTTCAATTAGTTTTCTCCTCATCTATATATTCTGAGCTTTCCGATGATCTCTATTGGCCTAGGTTCCTACCTATTCTGAAATACTTCCCTCTCGCTTAAAAGGATAATACAATTAAACGTCCGTCCATTAGGCCTATATCCATAAATACATCCATCCATCCATTTACCTATCTATTCACATAATCAGCTTGTCATTGTCTAATGATTTGAACTACTGTATGTTCTTTATATAACAAGTTTTCGTTTGTTTGCATATTTGACCAAATACGTTAAGACAACCTTTAATTAAATGCTGCTTACCTTTCTACATAGTATGTATTTGTCTTGTTTATATAATGTAATCCATTTCATTCAATTATTCCCATAGCAAACTTATTAATTAAAATGATTTCATACATCGATTACATACTCAAAATATATAGAAACTCTATTGCGTCATTCCATCTAAATGACCATCTCTTTATGACTATGTTAGAATAAAGATAATACATTTCGTAATATAATAAAATTAAACTATATAAAATAAGCAAACATTATACAAATTAAATATTTATGATAAAATTATATGCTAAAAATATTTCACCTATTAATAATATTACATTGTAGGCATGATCCACATTTACAGGATGGTACCCAATCGTGAATACATATATTATTATCAGATCTTAAATTAATTTGTACATTTTTTGGTTTAATCAGAGCATTTAGATACAGCGGATACTTGTCATGTGAAGGTTTATATACAGCTTCCACAAACTTTCTAATCCGTACAACATATAGTGGGTGTTTATTACAGTTTTCTAGTAATAATTTATAGGAACTGTTGAAGTCCAATTTAATAAATCGTAGTGCTTTTCTTGAAGCTTTTCAATTGTATATGTGTTACATTTACTAGAGAAGTGCCATACAACGGAACAATAATTAAAATAACATTCGATAAAACAATTATAAAGTAAAAACTTACTTGGCTCACCAAGTACATTACCTAATCTAGCCAGTACATTAATTTGATTTCCTGCTTTCTGACAAAGGTTGGATATATGAGTATCAAAATTTAATTCACTCTCTAAGTTTAACCCCAGAATCTTAACATTATTCTGTGAAACAATATCATGTTTTCCTATCTTAAAACTATCTAAATTTTCATTTTTGCCCAAAACAATACATTGAAACTTTTCAGGATTAACCATCATATTATTATTTTAAGCCATACCTCAGCTTCATAAAGAGTGATAACGATAGATGAATATCCGTGATATGGGGATATTTGGCTTGTGAAGTGATTCATGCTGGAAAGTGTTTCAGTCACGCTACGTGAGGATGTCTACGGCATAACATAGAATATTGTATTG
>JAODUP010001930.1:0-13615 GCA_025642065.1 Paralvinella palmiformis | reverse complement strand
CAGGCTACACTGGAAGTAACTGCGAAACGAGTAAGTCACGCTTTTTATGTTTTACTGGCATTTAGTAGGAGATGAATGTTCATTTTGTATTGGGTTATGATGCTGTTATTTATGAAATAAATACTATATCACTTTTGAACTTTTCAAACTTCTTGCATAAGAAAGTGTCATTATAATATTCCTGAATAAGTTTTTCCGATACTAATTTAATTTCAACACTTCAATATTTTGAATGGCAAAATATATTTCGCTTAAAACGGCGTTGATGAGGGGTTGTTTAAATTGATTGATGTCTAGAAAATATGTTGAGTTTTAGAATGATGAAAAGATATTATTGTTGAGAAAGATTATGGAATATTGTGGTGTATTTCTCTCTCATATTGGCTATTTATTAAGCATTATATAATAACGATGTAATTATTTGTGGGTGAAGTGGATGAAAATTGAATTAGTTACCGGTGTTTAGTGAGTGTGGTGTGATTGTTGAATACAGATATAGATGAGTGTTTGAGCAGTCCATGCCAGAATGGTGGAACATGCACAGATGATGTGAATGGCTACACTTGTGCTTGTGATGCTGGCTACACTGGAACTAACTGCGAAACAGGTATGTTATTATTCTTCTATTAATCTGATGGACAGTTGATGATGACGACCTCGAATGAGATTCGAATATGTTCACTTGTGTCCATCTTACGTGAAATATATGTTGGTTTGATGCATATTTAAATGAATTATTATTTGTTTCTGGTGAGCTAACGTCTAACATTTCTTAGCTTTTTCCATGTATTGTAAATAATATTCAGCAGTTTATTTGGAAACGTTTTTATGAGCAGATAATATGAAATTGAATGAAGTGAAATAGACATTTGTATTTTTGTGATGAATGATGAAACGTTTTGAAGATAGGGAAATTTATTTCGTTGCCACAAAGAGCAGATGTTGATTTATTTTAAATTAATTTATAGTAATGATTCATCATTCCATTTAGAAATGGATTTTTCATTATAATAGTATTAGATATGGCATTACTTGAACTGGATAGTGATACTTAGTGAGTGTTTGTATTTTAATAAAGATATAGATGAGTGCTGGGGTTGCAGGGGGCTCCCCACTGGGAAAGTTTTAACCCCGGGGCGGAAACGAGTAAGTCACGCTTTTTATGTTTTACTGGCATTTAGTAGGAGATGAATGTTCATTTTGTATTGGGTTATGATGCTGTTATTTATGAAATAAATACTATATCACTTTTGAACTTTTCAAACTTCTTGCATAAGAAAGTGTCATTATAATATTCCTGAATAAGTTTTTCCGATACTAATTTAATTTCAACACTTCATATTTTGAATGGCAAAATATATTTCGCTTAAAACGGCGTTGATGAGGGGTTGTTAAAATTTTATTGATGTCTAGAAAATATGTTGAGTTTTAGAATGATGAAAAGATATTATTGTTGAGAAGGATTATGGAATATTGTGGTGTATTTCTCTCTCATATTGGCTATTTATTAAGCATTATATAATAACGATGTAATTATTTGTGGGTGAAGTGGATGAAAATTGAATTAGTGACCGGTGTTTAATGATGTGGTGTGATTGTTGAATACAGATATAGATGAGTGTTTGAGCAGTCCATGCCAAATGGTGGAACATGCACAGATGATGTGAATGGCTACACTTGTGCTTGTGATGCTGGCTACACTGGAACTAACTGCGAAACAGGAAATTTATTATTCTTCATTAATCTGATGGACAGTTGATGATGATGACCTCGAATGAGATTCGAATATTTTCACTTGTGTCCATCTTACTGAAATAATGTTGGTTTGTGCATTTTAAATGAATTATTATTTGTTTCTGGTGACCCAACTTAACTTTTTAGCTTTTTAAAAAGGTTTTTTAAATATATTAATATGGTTTTTTGAACGGGTATGATATTAGTGATGTTTGTATTTTTGTATAATGAGGCCGGGTTTTCAGTTGCCGCACCAAAAAATTTGCCATTAATGTGATATAGTATTTATTTCAAAAATAACAGCATCATAACCCAATAAAAAATGAACATTCATCTCCTACTAAATGCCAGTAAAACATAAAAAGCGTGACTTACTCGTTTCGCAGTTACTTCCAGTGTAGCCTGCAACGCAAGTGCAATTATAGCCATTCACTTCGTCGGTGCATGTTCCACCATTCTGACATGGACTACTCGAGCACTCATCTATATCTTTATTAAAATACAAACACTCACTAAGTATCACTATCCAGTTCAGTAATCCATATTAATACTATTATAATAAAAAATCCATTTCTAAATGGAATGATGAATCATTATTATAAATTAATTTAAAATAAATCAACATCTGCTCTTTGTGGCAACGAAATAAATTTCCCTATCTTCAAAACGTTCCATCATTCATCACAAAAACAAAAATACAAATGTCTATTTCACTTCATTCAATTTCATATTATCTGCTCATAAAAACGTTTCCAAATAAACTGCTGAATATTATTTACAATACATGGAAAAAGCTAAGAAATGTTAGACGTTAGCTCACCAGAAACAAATAATAATTCATTTAAATATGCATCAAACCAACATATATTTCACGTAAGATGGACACAAGTGAAAATATTCGAATCTCATTCGAGGTCATCATCATCAACTGTCCATCAGATTAATAGAAGAATAATAACTTACCTGTTTCGCAGTTAGTTCCAGTGTAGCCAGCATCACAAACACAAGTGTAGCCATTCACATCATCTGTGCATGTTCCACCATTCTGGCATGGACTGCTCAAACACTCATCTATATCTGTATTCAACAATCACACCACACTCATTAAACACCGGTCACTAATTCAATTTTCATCCACTTCACCCACAAATAATTACATCGTTATTATATAATGCTTAATAAATAGCCAATATGAGAGAGAAATACACCACAATATTCCATAATCTTTCTCAACAATAATATCTTTTCATCATTCTAAAACTCAACATATTTTCTAGACATCAATAAATTTAAGCAACCCCTCATCAACGCCGTTTTAAGCGAAATATATTTTGCCATTCAAAATACGAAGTGTTGAAATTAAATTAGTATCGGAAAAACTTATTCAGGAATATTATAATGACACTTTCTTATGCAAGAAGTTTGAAAAGTTCAAAAGTGATATAGTATTTATTTCATAAATAACAGCATCATAACCCAATACAAAATGAACATTCATCTCCTACTAAATGCCAGTAAAACATAAAAAGCATGACTTACTCGTTTCGCAGTTACTTCCAGTGTAGCCTGCAACGCAAGTGCAATTATAGCCATTCACTTCGTCGGTGCATGTTCCACCATTCTGACATGGACTACTCGAGCACTCATCTATATCTTTATTAAAATACAAACACTCACTAAGTATCACTATCCAGTTCACGTAATACCATATCTAATACTATTATAATGAAAAATCCATTTCTAAATGGAATGATGAATCATTACTATAAATTAATTTAAAATAAATCAACATCTGCTCTTTGTGGCAACGAAATAAATTTCCCTATTTTCAAAACGTTCCATCATTCATCACAAAAATACAAATGCTATTTCACTTCATTCAATTTCATATTATCTGCTCATAAAAACTTTCCAAATAAACTGCTGAATATTATTTCAATACAGGGAAAAAAGCAAAAATTGTTAAGTTGCTCACCAGAAACAAATAATAATTCATTTAAAATGCACAAACCAACATCTATTTCAGTAAGATGGACACAAGTGAAAATATTCGAATCTCATTCGAGTCATCATCATCAACTGTCCATCAGATTAATGAAGAATAATAATTACCTGTTTCGCAGTTAGTTCCAGTGTAGCCAGCATCACAAGCACAAGTGTAGCCATTCACATCATCTGTGCATGTTCCACCATTTTGGCATGGACTGCTCAAACACTCATCTATATCTGTATTCAACAATCACACCACATTCATTAAACACGGTACTAATTAAATTTTTCATCCACTTCACCCAAAATAATTCATCGTTATTATATAATGCTTAATAAATAGCCAATATGAGAGAGAAATACACCACAATATTCCATAATCTTTCTCAACAATAATATCTTTTCATCATTCTAAAACTCAACATATTTTCTAGACATCAATAAATTTAAGCAACCCCTCATCAACGCCGTTTTAAGCGAAATATATTTTGCCATTCAAAATATGAAGTGTTGAAATTAAATTAGTATCGGAAAAACTTATTCAGGAATATTATAATGACACTTTCTTATGCAAGAAGTTTGAAAAGTTCAAAAGTGATATAGTATTTATTTCAAAAATAACAGCATCATAACCCAATACAAAATGAACATTCATCTCCTACTAAATGCCAGTAAAACATAAAAAGCGTGACTTACTCGTTTCGCAGTTACTTCCAGTGTAGCCTGCAAGCAAGTGCAATTATAGCCATTCACTTCGTCGGTGCATGTTCCACCATTCTGACATGGACTACTCGAGCACTCATCTATATCTTTATTAAAATACAAACACTCACTAAGTATCACTATCCAGTTAAAGTAATCCATATCTAATACTATTATAATGAAAAATCCATTTCTAAATGGAATGATGAATCATTACTATAAATTAATTTAAAATAAATCAACATCTGCTCTTTGTGGCAACGAAATAAATTTCCCTATTTTCAAAACTTTTCATCATTCATCACAAAAATACAAATGCTATTTCACTTCATTCAATTTCATATTATCTGCTCATAAAAACGTTTCCAAATAAACTGCTGAATATTATTTACAATACAGGGAAAAAACAAAAATTGTTAAGTTGGCTCACCAGAAACAAATAATAATTCATTTAAATATGCAGCAAACCAACATCTATTTCATGTAAGATGGACACAAGTGAAAATATTCGAATCTCATTCGAGATCATCATCATCAACTGTCCATCAGATTAATAGAAGAATAAAAAATTACCTGTTTCGCAGTTAGTTCCAGTGTAGCCAGCATCACAACACAAGTGTAGCCATTCACATCATCTGTGCATGTTCCACCATTTGGCATGGACTGCTCAAACACTCATCTATATCTGTATTCAACAATCACACCACATCATAAACCCCGGTAACTAATTCAATTTCATCCACTTCACCCAAAATAATTCATCGTTATTATATAATGCTTAATAAATAGCCAATATGAGAGAGAAATACACCACAATTTTCCCATAATTTTTCTCAACAATAATATCTTTTCATCATTCTAAAACTCAACATATTTTCTAGACATCAATAAATTTAAGCAACCCCTCATCAACGCCTTTTTAAGCGAAATATATTTTGCCATTCAAAATATGAAGTGTTGAAATTAAATTAGTATCGGAAAAACTTATTCAGGAATATTATAATGACACTTTCTTATGCAAGAAGTTTGAAAAGTTCAAAAGTGATATAGTATTTATTTCATAAATAACAGCATCATAACCCAATACAAAATGAACATTCATCTCCTACTAAATGCCAGTAAAACATAAAAAGCGTGACTTACTCGTTTCGCAGTTACTTCCAGTGTAGCCTGCAACGCAAGTGCAATTATAGCCATTCACTTCGTCGGTGCATGTTCCACCATTCTGACATGGACTACTCGAGCACTCATCTATATCTTTATTAAAATACAAACACTCACTAAGTATCACTATCCAGTTCAAGTAATACCATATCTAATACTATTATAATGAAAAATCCATTTCTAAATGGAATGATGAATCATTACTATAAATTAATTTAAAATAAATCAACATCTGCTCTTTGTGGCAACGAAATAAATTTCCCTATCTTCAAAACGTTCCATCATTCATCACAAAAATACAAATGTCTATTTCACTTCATTCAATTTCATATTATCTGCTCATAAAAACGTTTCCAAATAAACTGCTGAATATTATTTACAATACATGGAAAAAGCTAAGAAATGTTAGACGTTAGCTCACCAGAAACAAATAATAATTCATTTAAATATGCATCAAACCAACATCTATTTCACGTAAGATGGACACAAGTGAAAATATTCGAATCTCATTCGAGATCATCATCATCAACTGTCCATCAGATTAATAGAAGAATAATAATATACCTGTTTCGCAGTTAGTTCCAGTGTAGCCAGCATCACAAGCACAAGTGTAGCCATTCACATCATCTGTGCATGTTCCACCATTTGGCATGGACTGCTCAAACACTCATCTATATCTGTATTCAACAATCACACCACATCATTAAACACAGGTCACTAATTCAATTTCCATCCACTTCACCCACAAATAATTCATCGTTATTATATAATGCTTAATAAATAGCCAATATGAGAGAGAAATACACCACAATTTTCCCATAATCTTTCTCAACAATAATATCTTTTCATCATTCTAAAACTCAACATATTTTCTAGACATCAATAAATTTAAGCAACCCCTCATCAAGCCTTTTTAAGCGAAATATATTTTGCCATTCAAAATATGAAGTGTTGAAATTAAATTAGTATCGGAAAAACTTATTCAGGAATATTATAATGACACTTTCTTATGCAAGAAGTTTGAAAAGTTCAAAAGTGATATAGTATTTATTTCATAAATAACAGCATCATAACCCAATACAAAATGAACATTCATCTCCTACTAAATGCCAGTAAAACATAAAAAGCGTGACTTACTCGTTTCGCAGTTACTTCCAGTGTAGCCTGCAAGCAAGTGCAATTATAGCCATTCACTTCGTCGGTGCATGTTCCACCATTCTGACATGGACTACTCGAGCACTCATCTATATCTTTATTAAAATACAAACACTCACTAAGTATCACTATCCAGTTAAAGTAATCCATATCTAATACTATTATAATGAAAAATCCATTTCTAAATGGAATGATGAATCATTACTATAAATTAATTTAAAATAAATCAACATCTGCTCTTTGTGGCAACGAAATAAATTTCCCTATTTTCAAAACTTTTCATCATTCATCACAAAAATACAAATGTCTATTTCACTTCATTCAATTTCATATTATCTGCTCATAAAAACTTTCCAAATAAACTGCTGAATATTATTTCAATACAGGGAAAAAACAAAAATTGTTATATTTTGGGCTCACCAGAAACAAATAATAATTCATTTAAAATGCACAAACCAACATCTATTTCAGTAAGATGGACACAAGTGAAAATATTCGAATCTCATTCGAGTCATCATCATCAACTGTCCATCAGATTAATAGAAGAATAAAAAATTACCTGTTTCGCAGTTAGTTCCAGTGTAGCCAGCATCAAAAACACAAGTGTAGCCATTCACATCATCTGTGCATGTTCCACCATTTGGCATGGACTGCTCAAACACTCATCTATATCTGTATTCAACAATCACACCAATCATTAAACACGGTACTAATTCAATTTCATCCACTTCACCCAAAATAATTCATCGTTATTATATAATGCTTAATAAATAGCCAATATGAGAGAGAAATACACCACAATTTTCCCATAATCTTTCTCAACAATAATATCTTTTCATCATTCTAAAACTCAACATATTTTCTAGACATCAATAAATTTAACAACCCCTCATCAAGCCTTTTAAGCGAAATATATTTTGCCATTCAAAATATGAAGTGTTGAAATTAAATTAGTATCGGAAAAACTTATTCAGGAATATTATAATGACACTTTCTTATGCAAGAAGTTTGAAAAGTTCAAAAGTGATATAGTATTTATTTCAAAAATAACAGCATCATAACCCAATACAAAATGAACATTCATCTCCTACTAAATGCCAGTAAAACATAAAAAGCGTGACTTACTCGTTTCGCAGTTACTTCCAGTGTAGCCTGCAAGCAAGTGCAATTATAGCCATTCACTTCGTCGGTGCATGTTCCACCATTCTGACATGGACTACTCGAGCACTCATCTATATCTTTATTAAAATACAAACACTCACTAAGTATCACTATCCAGTTCACGTAATACCATATCTAATACTATTATAATGAAAAATCCATTTCTAAATGGAATGATGAATCATTACTATAAATTAATTTAAAATAAATCAACATCTGCTCTTTGTGGCAACGAAATAAATTTCCCTATCTTCAAAACGTTTCATCATTCATCACAAAAATACAAATGTCTATTTCACTTCATTCAATTTCATATTATCTGCTCATAAAAACGTTTCCAAATAAACTGCTGAATATTATTTACAATACATGGAAAAACTAAGAATTGTTATATGTTGGCTCACCAGAAACAAATAATAATTCATTTAAATATGCATCAAACCAACATCTATTTCACGTAAGATGGACACAAGTGAAAATATTCGAATCTCATTCGAGATCATCATCATCAACTGTCCATCAGATTAATAGAAGAATAATAATATACCTGTTTCGCAGTTAGTTCCAGTGTAGCCAGCATCACAAACACAAGTGTAGCCATTCACATCATCTGTGCATGTTCCACCATTTGGCATGGACTGCTCAAACACTCATCTATATCTGTATTCAACAATCACACCACATCATTAAACACAGGTCACTAATTCAATTTCCATCCACTTCACCCATAAATAATTGCATCGTTATTATATAATGCTTAATAAATAGCCAATATGAGAGAGAAATACACCACAATATTCCATAATCTTTCTCAACAATAATATCTTTTCATCATTCTAAAACTCAACATATTTTCTAGACATCAATAAATTTAAGCAACCCCTCATCAACGCCGTTTTAAGCGAAATATATTTTGCCATTCAAAATATGAAGTGTTGAAATTAAATTAGTATCGGAAAAACTTATTCAGGAATATTATAATGACACTTTCTTATGCAAGAAGTTTGAAAAGTTCAAAAGTGATATAGTATTTATTTCATAAATAACAGCATCATAACCCAATACAAAATGAACATTCATCTCCTACTAAATGCCAGTAAAACATAAAAAGCGTGACTTACTCGTTTCGCAGTTACTTCCAGTGTAGCCTGCAACGCAAGTGCAATTATAGCCATTCACTTCGTCGGTGCATGTTCCACCATTCTGACATGGACTACTCGAGCACTCATCTATATCTTTATTAAAATACAAACACTCACTAAGTATCACTATCCAGTTCAAGTAATACCATATCTAATACTATTATAATGAAAAATCCATTTCTAAATGGAATGATGAATCATTACTATAAATTAATTTAAAATAAATCAACATCTGCTCTTTGTGGCAACGAAATAAATTTCCCTATCTTCAAAACGTTTCATCATTCATCACAAAAATACAAATGTCTATTTCACTTCATTCAATTTCATATTATCTGCTCATAAAAACGTTTCCAAATAAACTGCTGAATATTATTTCCAATACAGGGAAAAAAGCAAAAATTGTTATATTTTGGGCTCACCAGAAACAAATAATAATTCATTTAAAATGCACAAACCAACATCTATTTCATGTAAGATGGACACAAGTAAAAATATTCGAATCTCATTCGGGGTCATCATCATCAACTGTCCATCAGATTAATGAAGAATAATAATTACCTGTTTCGCAGTTAGTTCCAGTGTAGCCAGCATCACAACACAAGTGTAGCCATTCACATCATCTGTGCATGTTCCACCATTTGGCATGGACTGCTCAAACACTCATCTATATCTGTATTCAACAATCACACCACACTCATAAACACCGGTAACTAATTCAATTTCCATCCACTTCACCCACAAATAATTACATCGTTATTATATAATGCTTAATAAATAGCCAATATGAGAGAGAAATACACCACAATATTCCATAATCTTTCTCAACAATAATATCTTTTCATCATTCTAAAATTCAACATATTTTCTAGACATCAATAAATTTAAACAACCCCTCATCAAGCCTTTTAAGCGAAATATATTTTGCCATTCAAAATATGAAGTGTTGAAATTAAATTAGTATCGGAAAAACTTATTCAGGAATATTATAATGACACTTTCTTATGCAAGAAGTTTGAAAAGTTCAAAAGTGATATAGTATTTATTTCATAAATAACAGCATCATAACCCAATACAAAATGAACATTCATCTCCTACTAAATGCCAGTAAAACATAAAAAGCGTGACTTACTCGTTTCGCAGTTACTTCCAGTGTAGCCTGCAAGCAAGTGCAATTATAGCCATTCACTTCGTCGGTGCATGTTCCACCATTCTGACATGGACTACTCGAGCACTCATCTATATCTTTATTAAAATACAAACACTCACTAAGTATCACTATCCAGTTAAAGTAATCCATATCTAATACTATTATAATGAAAAATCCATTTCTAAATGGAATGATGAATCATTACTATAAATTAATTTAAAATAAATCAACATCTGCTCTTTGTGGCAACGAAATAAATTTCCCTATTTTCAAAACGTTCCATCATTCATCACAAAAATACAAATGCTATTTCACTTCATTCAATTTCATATTATCTGCTCATAAAAACGTTTCCAAATAAACTGCTGAATATTATTTACAATACATGGAAAAACAAAAATTGTTAAGTTGGCTCACCAGAAACAAATAATAATTCATTTAAATATGCACAAACCAACATCTATTTCAGTAAGATGGACACAAGTGAAAATATTCGAATCTCATTCGAGTCTCATCATCAACTGTCCATCAGATTAATAGAAGAATAAAAAATTACCTGTTTCGCAGTTAGTTCCAGTGTAGCCAGCATCACAACACAAGTGTAGCCATTCACATCATCTGTGCATGTTCCACCATTTGGCATGGACTGCTCAAACACTCATCTATATCTGTATTCAACAATCACACCAATCATTAAACACGGTACTAATTCAATTTCCATCCACTTCACCCAAAATAATTCATCGTTATTATATAATGCTTAATAAATAGCCAATATGAGAGAGAAATACACCACAATTTTCCCATAATCTTTCTCAACAATAATATCTTTTCATCATTCTAAAACTCAACATATTTTCTAGACATCAATAAATTTAAGCAACCCCTCATCAAGCCTTTTTAAGCGAAATATATTTTGCCATTCAAAATATGAAGTGTTGAAATTAAATTAGTATCGGAAAAACTTATTCAGGAATATTATAATGACACTTTCTTATGCAAGAAGTTTGAAAAGTTCAAAAGTGATATAGTATTTATTTCAAAAATAACAGCATCATAACCCAATACAAAATGAACATTCATCTCCTACTAAATGCCAGTAAAACATAAAAAGCGTGACTTACTCGTTTCGCAGTTACTTCCAGTGTAGCCTGCAAGCAAGTGCAATTATAGCCATTCACTTCGTCGGTGCATGTTCCACCATTCTGACATGGACTACTCGAGCACTCATCTATATCTTTATTAAAATACAAACACTCACTAAGTATCACTATCCAGTTAAAGTAATCCATATCTAATACTATTATAATGAAAAATCCATTTCTAAATGGAATGATGAATCATTACTATAAATTAATTTAAAATAAATCAACATCTGCTCTTTGTGGCAACGAAATAAATTTCCCTATTTTCAAAACGTTCCATCATTCATCACAAAAATACAAATGCCTATTTCACTTCATTCAATTTCATATTATCTGCTCATAA
Organism: Paralvinella palmiformis; assembly: GCA_025642065.1. Lineage (NCBI taxonomy): Eukaryota > Metazoa > Annelida > Polychaeta > Terebellida > Alvinellidae > Paralvinella > Paralvinella palmiformis. The sequence goes on along the minus strand of JAODUP010001930.1, from coordinate 1,930 downwards.
AAACTTTCCAAATAAACTGCTGAATATTATTTACAATACAGGGAAAAAAGCAAAAAATGTTAAGTTGCTCACCAGAAACAAATAATAATTCATTTAAATATGCACAAACCAACATCTATTTCATGTAAGATGGACACAAGTGAAAATATTCGAATCTCATTCGAGATCATCATCATCAACTGTCCATCAGATTAATAGAAGAATAATAATATACCTGTTTCGCAGTTAGTTCCAGTGTAGCCAGCATCACAACACAAGTGTAGCCATTCACATCATCTGTGCATGTTCCACCATTTGGCATGGACTGCTCAAACACTCATCTATATCTGTATTCAACAATCACACCCATCATAAACCCCGGTAACTAATTCAATTTCATCCACTTCACCCAAAATAATTCATCGTTATTATATAATGCTTAATAAATAGCCAATATGAGAGAGAAATACACCACAATATTCCATAATCTTTCTCAACAATAATATCTTTTCATCATTCTAAAACTCAACATATTTTCTAGACATCAATAAATTTAAGCAACCCCTCATCAAGCCTTTTTAAGCGAAATATATTTTGCCATTCAAAATATGAAGTGTTGAAATTAAATTAGTATCGGAAAAACTTATTCAGGAATATTATAATGACACTTTCTTATGCAAGAAGTTTGAAAAGTTCAAAAGTGATATAGTATTTATTTCATAAATAACAGCATCATAACCCAATACAAAATGAACATTCATCTCCTACTAAATGCCAGTAAAACATAAAAAGCGTGACTTACTCGTTTCGCAGTTACTTCCAGTGTAGCCTGCAAGCAAGTGCAATTATAGCCATTCACTTCGTCGGTGCATGTTCCACCATTCTGACATGGACTACTCGAGCACTCATCTATATCTTTATTAAAATACAAACACTCACTAAGTATCACTATCCAGTTCACGTAATACCATATCTAATACTATTATAATGAAAAATCCATTTCTAAATGGAATGATGAATCATTACTATAAATTAATTTAAAATAAATCAACATCTGCTCTTTGTGGCAACGAAATAAATTTCCCTATCTTCAAAACGTTTCATCATTCATCACAAAAATACAAATGTCTATTTCACTTCATTCAATTTCATATTATCTGCTCATAAAAACGTTTCCAAATAAACTGCTGAATATTATTTACAATACATGGAAAAAGCTAAGAAATGTTAGACGTTAGCTCACCAGAAACAAATAATAATTCATTTAAATATGCATCAAACCAACATCTATTTCACGTAAGATGGACACAAGTGAAAATATTCGAATCTCATTCGAGGTCATCATCATCAACTGTCCATCAGATTAATAGAAGAATAATAACATACCTGTTTCGCAGTTAGTTCCAGTGTAGCCAGCATCACAAACACAAGTGTAGCCATTCACATCATCTGTGCATGTTCCACCATTCTGGCATGGACTGCTCAAACACTCATCTATATCTGTATTCAACAATCACACCACACTCACTAAACACCGGTAACTAATTCAATTTTCATCCACTTCACCCACAAATAATTACATCGTTATTATATAATGCTTAATAAATAGCCAATATGAGAGAGAAATACACCACAATATTCCATAATCTTTCTCAACAATAATATCTTTTCATCATTCTAAAACTCAACATATTTTCTAGACATCAATAAATTTAAGCAACCCCTCATCAACGCCGTTTTAAGCGAAATATATTTTGCCATTCAAAATATGAAGTGTTGAAATTAAATTAGTATCGGAAAAACTTATTCAGGAATATTATAATGACACTTTCTTATGCAAGAAGTTTGAAAAGTTCAAAAGTGATATAGTATTTATTTCATAAATAACAGCATCATAACCCAATACAAAATGAACATTCATCTCCTACTAAATGCCAGTAAAACATAAAAA
>JAODUP010001918.1:0-22123 GCA_025642065.1 Paralvinella palmiformis | reverse complement strand
GATAGGTGGGGGAAATCTACCTTCCTAGTTGGCAGATAATAACTGATGATTAATTTAATTTTGGAAATAAAAATTGGACATTGACAATTTGATTTGGATAAAATAGTGAATGACTTCAAAGGATGGTCCAACCAAGTGGAACGACCACTAGGAGAACAATGTGTAGTATAGCATAGAACATTTTAGTGCAGAACAACACGTGACAGGCCCATTCAGTACAATAAGGAATGACTCATTCTTATCTGTACACTTGAAACAAAGAATATACCATTTGAATGCGAATAACGGGTGAGCCACGTGTTATATCGCAATCAGCTGTGGTCATGAACAATGAATGATACAACTGATTGCATAGTTACATAACATGATGTGTATTATATCAGTATTCATGTGGATAAGAGTTTAATAAACTCTGGTTACACTAAGATATAGGAAATTATCCAACAACATTTCACATGGTAGTAGATTAGTGCTTATTATACAGTTGATAGTGCAGAAAGAGGCTAGTATAGTTCATGAATACATCAGGATGTAAGTTGGATTCATCTACTTTAGGAGAGTAAGTATTGTAATAAGTTAGAAATAAGATATATTAGGACTAAGTTGTAAAAGCAACATTATATAGTCAGTTTATATTGCAGAGGTGATACATATAGATACAGTTAGTACATGTAGCTAGAATTAAGTGTTTACCTCACGCTTCGATCTACAGGTTATCACACAAATTATGTAACATCTCATCAGACACAATTTGCTTGATTTCCCCGTTTAGTAGCTTCACGAATATTGCGCCTGTTTTTGTCCAAGTGTCCAATAATACTTTCTCGCGTTTCAAACGTCTGGCCAGGGCGAATAAGCGGACACGATGCTTCGTCAAGTCTTCATTTATATAAACTCCTGGCTTTTTCGCCTTCAGGCTCATTCTCGTTTCATAATTTGATCTTGTTTTCAAATTTAACAAATTTTACCAAAATATCTCTGTCACGGTCACGGTTGCCGACTCTATGCGATCTGGCGATGTCAATGCTGGTGATGTTAAGGTTTAAAGTTGTGCCCAGATCAATCACCGTTTGATCTGTATCTTCAGGAGATGATACATCCTCGGATTCGGGGATGCCACGAATTCTGATAGAGTTTCTCCTGTCGAACTGATCAAGCCTATCACATTTGAGTTCAAGGTCTCGAGTTCTGGCCGTCAGATCAGCTATCTGACTATCTTTTTCCGCAAGACGCCTCTCATAGCTGTCTTTGAGGGATTGTCCTTGGGCGCGTAATAACAGGACCATAGCTTCCAACGTAAAAGGAGTTCTACCTGCCTTATTGGTGTTGATGAGCTTCTGAACAGCTACCTCAAAAGGGTCAGAGTCCTGTGGTTCAGACATGGAGGTTGAACTTTTAGTACCAGTAGCCATATTCCGTTTTTAAATGTTGGTCAATAACAAATGACGTGCACACCTAACCGTATTTACGTTTTGGTAATCAATGGAGCGTGACCAAATGAACTTTCTGTCAAATAACCAACTTTTTACTATGTAACCATAAAATAGTCCTAGGAATACATCAAATAACCATGCTGTGATATACCATATCCAGGAATATCCAATCATTTCATGAGTACATTTGCCGAGGAAGGTAGAAAAACGTAGTAAATTATTCCATCAAACTTTGTTTAGTGACTGCCATATATGTGTTTCAGTATGTCACAGTATTTTACTGTACATGATAATCTTTCTGTGCAATTTTATTCTAATATATTTTATATGCTGCAGTATGTCATGATGCGTTCACTTTTTCGTAAAATGTTGCAGTATATTATACGGAGTGAGTAAGTGAGTGAATGAAGCCGAGAAGTATGATTGGCTTTCGATGTTATATAACCAGAATATTTTTATTCAGCTATCCGATAGGTTCCACTAGATACATTGGTGCAAATTACAGAGTATATAATAAATATGTATTTTCTATTAGCATACATTGATTATATTAAATTATTTTCTATTTCTGTTATTATCTTTTCATCGATCTGTATTATCGCCTACTCTGGTATTTTGGGTTAAGTATGTTAATAGTTGAGAGTTGTTGGCATTGTTGTTGTATAGCCACGATAATTCTCCCCCCCCCCCATTTCTTCTTCTATAATTGACTGTACATATTTATAGATAATGAATTAAAGTTAAGCTCAGATACTTACCTTATGACATCCAAAGCAGATAGTATATAATACGAGTAATTTGATCACTTCGTTAATCACCACCTTTGGCACAGATGTACCTGCAGAACATGTAAATATTAGTCTAATGAATTTTCATGAACGGATGGGGTATCTCATGTTGTTAACGATATGGATCTCGAAGCTCTTATCATTACCGAGACTTCCCTGAATCGTAATTTTTCAGAACAGAAAACTGTTGGAGATGTTCTTTCAATGAGGCAGCTCCGATAAACAACAAAAGGTGGGGGCAGTCGGCATGCTCCTCAGGGATTCCTTGAAGTGTGAAACCCATTCGCGCTATCAGGCTACGTCTTTCTAAAATTATCGACTGATTTTTGAATTTGGGGAGGGCGCTATGTGTTTGTGTAGCTAGTATCTACTGATTACACCCAACTACGAAACATTGTCTAAATGTTGCAGATTGTTAAAAGGAATTTTCGAAATTTGTTGAGTCTCACACTACAAGCAGCGACAATCTGTTGACATTACTGGGATTTCAATCTGCATTGGTATTACCTGATGAAGGCAGATACCAAATAAATGACTACTATTAGTAGATAGATCAATCTCAGACAGCATGTGCAAGAACAAATACACACATGGCCACATCTTAGATCTTGTAATCTCCCGTGATTATGATAATTGGAAGAAAGGAGTGTCTGCTTCTTCCATACTTAGTGGCACTGATGTATCTTTACAGAAACATTCTGCTTCAGCTAAAGTTACTTCATGTCGATTGAGAAAATAATTATTCTTGTTGATCTGTGGGTCTCTTCGCTGGCATTCGATGATATTCAACATCTGGTAGTTCTTTATATTAATACACTAAGGGACCTTGACGATGAGCGTGCAACTACTAGGATAAAGAAAATGCTAAAAAGACACTACTTCCTTGTTAGAGTGTGGCTACTTAGGCTGTAAGGAGACAAATAAGGTATTGCGAGCGGTTGTGGTTCAGAACCATTTGTAAATTCATTATAAAATGTTCATTATCAGTAAAAGTTAATTTAAAAATACACTTACCACTGCAAATCAGAACATTGCAATACAAATATCAAAACATCCCAGGGAAATCAAAGGACTGTTTTCAAAGGACTATTTTCAGAGGTCCTCCCATATGTTTTCAACTCAGACACAGACATGGCCCAATATTTAGTAACTTCTTCTATCAAGATATATTAAATATACAGAATAGTTTCCTTCGAGTATTTTATCACAGGTTACGCCTATGGTAGAAGAGTCCTCCATGATGGATATATTCGAGCTACTTACAGAGATATAAGACAATTGATGAAATGTCATCTACTGCTTTCCATGAGCCTATGCCTGCATGGCTCGTAAAAGAGGGTCAGGATGTTTTTATAAGCCCATTATAAAGATAAAAATAAATCATTACATTTGTTTTTCTAGATCCAGGAAAGTTCCCATCGTAAACCTTTAATAATAAAATCTAGTTTAGACTGGAATATTCTACGCCACTACAAACCTGTTTCAAATCTAACAAGTGTATCTAAAATTATAAAAAGAGCTGTTGCTTTCCAGTTAAATAAATATTAATTCGATATTAGCCTTAATGAATAACTACAGTTGCATTTGATACATTTGATACAGTTTTCTTTTGGTTAATGACATGTTCTGTTTATCAGGAGAATTTTCCTGTAGATGAAACTTTTGAATACAAGCATTGGCAATCCCGACCAGGGTATTTTAACAATAGGCAAAACGAACAGTCACAAAACATGGACTAGTAATCCAAGGATTTCAGATGACAACACATTTTGGACATTTCGAATTGTACTTTTTTTGAAATTCGAAACTTGGCACACTCGTTGGATATGAACTTCCATATTAAACTGAATTTCTAAGGTCCCCACAGATTTCAAGCTGAGCTTCTACACCTACTGCAATACTAAAATCTGGTAGCTTGACACGAAGCGATGGAGAAAACGATAATTTCAGTCTATTTCTTAAAACCTCAATCCTGATAACTTCAACATCAAACACATTACTGTTTGACTTATACTAGATGTATCCTTGTGGTGAAATATACATTTGTGGATTCGCCATGTCGTCGAATAATATCACTCAATGGGAGGCTATACAAAACAAATAGCAGAGAGCCTAACGCCTAATATATATCCAGAACGTACTGCCATTGCATCAATAATTACGACAGTTCGAATATGGATACGAAAATAAATCTTCGACCACTAAAGAAACACACCTTTAATATCCAGTCTAATGGCAAGTCGTCCCCCCAAGACATCATAATCCCTAGGGTCAAAAAGAGCAATAAAATATCTTTCAATACAAAACTTAGATTGGATACCAGGCTATAGTTATTGTATTCCGATTGGTTAAGCTACGATTTTTAAGGGCTTTTCTTAGATTTATGAAATTTAACAGCCAAAGGTTAAATAATTGAAATATGTTTGATGAGAGGTAGTAACTATATATTATAGTATGTCATTACATGTTGTAGCATACCAGGATATGCTATAGTGTTATATATGCTATGATATAGATTAATTACGTTGTGATGTGATAAAATACGTTAAGATTTGTATTTGTTGGGGGGGGGGGCCTAAAACCAACTCCTAGTTCGAATCAAGTTTGAATTAAAATGATCAATTAAAGATTAACATTATTTCATCCTATCCATTTAAAGAACCGTACTTCGCTATATAAATATCTTCGTTTATTAAAATACGAACCAAGAGTGAAACAAGTTATTATTATGTGCATGTTGTTAATGTGTATGACATCATGGTACCATGACGTCTATAGTCGATTCTGTGATGAGATAGAAATATAATTTAAATCATTAAATACATAAACCGTAATTATATATATATATATTATTTATCTACAGTACAATTGGTTACGATTTCTGTAAATCAAACATATTACTTCATTTAATATCTAACTACAAGAGTGCTTCTGCTTTTGGTAAATGTATTCGTTGCCAGTGGAATAAATAAATACTTCTGCAACGTGTTAATATTATGTTTGGTAACAAGAAGAACAACATAGAATCATATATTCTATGATGCGCCCTGCTATTTTGGACTATTACATTGTTATTTAGTTGCTCTTTGTGTTATCATCTACATCCTTTCGAGAAACATATTTCATTTCATTCATCAGCTGATATAAAGTCATTAATATTTAATTTTATTATACAATATTACGACACTTTCATCGGGATATCGTTGATGTTATTTGTTCTCTCTGACAATGGCATACTCTTTATTGACAGGAGTACAAAAAATACATTATGTTCCTTTTTAAAAAGCATTGAACTCCGTACCAACTGATAATTATAAACTAACTGTCACTATAGCAGCCCACCTTGTCTACCTTGTGCACAAGGGGGGGCATTAAGACACCAAACATAGTCTCATCGTAGATATAATTGGCAAAAGAAATATCTCTATCTGTAGTCTTCATATAATAATCAATTGTTTGACAAATTTTTTTCCTACAATTTAAGGATTCAAATTTCAAATACTCATTCTTGAGACAGTTGTCTCATTTCAAATTGTGTTTCATTTGATATCCATTTTGTTATCCAGTATATCATTATATAGCTCATTATTTTTATAGATTCCTAAAAATAGAAAAGATTTTGACAACTATTTAGCACAGGAAAAGACCAGATCGCAACATTCAAACTGACAAATATGATATGAAATAAAAAGATCTTTAATAGTTTCTTAGAAATTCTTTTGTCACTTCAGTCGGTCTATTGGATAATCACTGAATTCAGATTTACTGAAGATTAAATCGGGAAAAAACATATGTCTTTCAGAAGAAGCTAAACATCTGATGTGATGTAATAGAAACGATCACAACGAATATATTACCCAGACCAGTGATTAAAGAACAATATGGTATCCTAGCTGATCAGGTGCAGCCGAACAATAACGAGATAAAAGCCTTTATAATTGCATCAGATCATGAAATGTCATTATACAATGTTCGGATGTGAGACACCTTTAAGTACAACATCATGGTGGAAAGTCACGTAAATTGTCAGCCTAAGGACAAAGATTATACATTAGAATATAAGATATCATACATAATAGCATACTGGTTGATAAAACTATTAAGCAAACAATATTATTATATGGCCTATTACTAATAATCCAGACAAAACCACTGATGTAGATGCACGCACACATGCACACACATAGACGCAGGCATTCACACGCATGCATACATGTTCGCATATTATTATTATTATTAATATATTTTTGAATTCTTTTCTTCAACTATAATTCCTGCATTTTTTTACCAACCACGGTCATCATCACCTAACAAAAGCTAAATAGCACAAATGATGGTTATTAGTTTTCTATAATTTCTTTGAATTAAGCCGTTGTCAATCTAGAAGAATCGATATAAGGCGCCATTAGCTGTTCCGTATTATAATCGTGGTCGATATAGCAAATGGAAGTATACATGGATGGGTATTAACGAGATGCTTCTCTCAAACGCATAAACATCTTATTTATGTGTTCAATATGACTCCCATGTTGACTTCTTGTATATTTATTGCCTTTGTTAGCCCATATACGATAACTCATTGGTCAAAAGCGTTCACGTTTGTTGTTGTTCTTTTCGTTATGGAAGGCCTGGACTAGAGCTATTACTCTCTCTCTGTGTTAATAGAGTTTGTCTCGATTTGGTGTCAGATACTTGGTTCGGAGGTTTAATTGTATGACCTTTACTGACGTTCTCAGTCTCTCATAGTTCAACGACGAATCGTGCACTTATGTGCCTATCCCCTCATGTTCTCTGTTCTTATGATCTAAGGAGAAAATATAAAGGCATAAGTAATGTAATAACATTCGATAGTGCACTGTTTGATATAATATATATATATATATATATATATATATATATATATATATATATATATTTATCCATCCTTTCATTACAATAATATATAACACAGTCCAAACACTGTGTTAATTTGGGAAGTTGTCAAATGCCTCTTCGAAATAAGGTTTTTAATTAATCCTATTTTGTTTATTATTTTTAATGTTTTTCACATGTCTTTTTGTCTAAATTTGAAACATTTGTATTAGAAAATCACTGAATGTATCTTTTCTCAAATTGTATCAAAATAAAACACTACAAATGTTAATGAATGGCAACAAAGCCATGCATAAATATGCCTATTGCAAGAATTGCTTAGTTCGATTCCTGAAACTATAAAATGTTCCCGGTTATTGCCAAAAATGGGTCAGTTAAATCAAGTGATATATTTGAATACATTTATTAATATGTAGTATATTAAATATTTACTATGATCCCTGGCATTGTTCCATCTCTTGTAGACTACTGGATGTCCTTGCTAAATGACATATATGATTAAACATCAGTCGTCTTCAGTGAATTCGGAATGCTGGCTGTCTCATACTCAAAATTACTCGAAATATGATCATATCACCTCAATTCTTCAAAAACTGCATATGTTGCCTGTTAGGCAATATATCAATTACACGATTTTATGAACTCATGTCTAGTACAAGTATCTTTTGCATACATCTTATTTGTATTATCACTGTGTAGCGGATTTAAGTGGTTCTTGCTAGTAATGGCGCTTAAAGAATAAATATTTTCCATTATTATTATTATTATTATTATTATTATTGATATTACTATGACTAAAATGTGTGACACTAAATGACAATTTTGTTTACTTAACCTTCATTCACTCACTTACATGTTAAGTCGACCTAAAGTAGTAATATTAACAAAATATATATATATATATATATATATATATATATATATATATATATATATATATATATATCCAGAATATGGTAATTAGACAACTTAATTATTAAACTCTCAACTTTCTGCACTATGATGAGGGATATACAAATGCATTTACTGGGTCACAAAGCGTGTTGTATTATATGAGGTCACACTATAATATTGAAAGATATTACATAATATTGTTCTAATTAAACAGGAATAACCTATCTAGGCAGTGTCCCATATAGATAAAGGGTCTAGAACAATTTGGTCAATCTTGTGTTAAAAGACAACGTTGGAAAAGTAAATATTGTTTATTTTATTATTTTGTTCTAAAGATTGTATATGCTTCTGTTGTTGTTATATATATTTTATTAGATATATATTTCGACCTAGTAGGCCTAGGGAACTAATGCAGTACTGGACATTGAAGAGTAAATACTTCATCACGATCTTGTCTATTTAAAGAGCTTCGATAAGATAAAACAATAAATGTTCTATAAACAGACACCGACTGTCATAAAGAGTCTCCACAGAGACACTTTTATATCATTTTACATACAGTCTGACAAGTTGTGATAAATAGCCCTATATTGTCTCTCATACATCACACTTCATAATCGCAGATAATTTGGAGGCATATAAAAGAATATATTCTCATCCCCATTCTTTCATTTAGCGACCGAAACATTATTCTTATTATTCTTATAGAAATCAGTTATTCTGTTCTGAAGACTTCATACATCCAGAGAAATTGGCCAGTTTGGAAAATAAGAATTGCTATTCATTTATCGCAAGACGGAACTATTGCCCTTTTATTGTATGAAGGTGTATATTGGGGTTTGATTAATGTGAGGTCAATAATTGCATACCAAACAGGTAGGCGTTCTATAGACCTCTGTCTATCAATATCTCAATATCAGTCTCACATTGTGTCACCAATAATCTAAATTTATGATTCGTTGATCATCGAGATGAATGGAAGAACATATTTTCAATTTTCCCAACCGCATTCTTCCTAGTATTCCTATATATTTCTGAGTTCATCTCGTCAAAGACTTAACACATTATACAAATTATACCTCAAGTGGAGCATACAAATCGTTGGTTACTTGTCAAAAGACTAATAAGCTGGTCTATCATAGTACAAAGATTGTGCTTCATTATGTTATCAGTTAAAGAGAACTAGAGTGATATATATTTTTTAAGCTATTTCTTAATAATTATAAAGAGTAGATGTGATATACACAAATATGAACAAAAGTCGGATTTCTGATTATAGATTGCAGACTTTATTTCGTAACAGGATTCTGGAGAACTGATCCATTGTATTCTGTTATAATTCAAGTTTGTCTTGTATAATATTAGACATATTACAGATGTCACTTCTCTCTACGTGTACATCGCTCCACGGAACACATAGCCAAGTCTTTGGCGCTTCTGTGGTCTAGCGGTAGCGTGTTGGACCACAAATCACTACAACACCCATGTTCGAATCTCGGCGTTGGCATATCTGACGGTTGTTTCACCCTTGACTTCACTTCATTACATTTGGAGGTCGTTCGGCCCATTTAACCTACCATGTTCACAAAAGTGACCGTAAAACATCAGTCATCTCTGAAAATCATATAATGTTTGATGAAATATTAATCTTTAATACAGCAGTAATATTGTACAAATATCGAATTCGCATTTGAGCAAGTTAGTAATTTGTGTTGTTTACCCCCGACCTAGCACTGGACTCTCGCGGAATAAATATTCAGTGTGATACCCATTAAGGAAAGGGTATTATAATGTCAAAAATAATTATTTGCCAACGGGAAACAACCAAACGCCAGATTGGGGCTGTTTAGCCATAATATGAATCAATATAAAGAGCAAAATGCGTTATGATAATAAAAAATAGTCAAACGTTTCTTGTACAAGTAACTTCAGGAACATTGTATTGGGTGATAAATGGTAACACGATGCTAATTGTGACCAATAACCTAGCAACATTTAACATGAAATAAATAAAAACCATAATTTTGTCAAATTGTGATGGCGATGACCTAATATTTGATCAAACTGGCAGAGGTCTAACCATTACACATTCTCGATAAATAACTATTACATAATAAAAAGAGATATTGCTAATATTTGATAATTCGTTGAAAAAGTTAATTCAAGAAGCTATACGTTTGTAGATAGAAATAAGACAACACAACCTTTATATAATATTATTAGTTATTACTGCACTTAAGATAGGGGAAGATAGGGATAGGACGATCGAATAGTAAACAATTTATGTCGTTTTCCATATGTATGAGACTTCTGTTATAAAAACTTAGTAAGATTGATAACTGTTCATAAACTTCCAATATAGTATAAAAGGTATCCAGATGTTTGGAGAACTGACATCGACAATGTTGTAAATAAAGGAATCACGTGATCAATCTCAGGTTATTTGTGAAGAGGCAGCACCTGTTACGAGGAAATATTGACGTCATTACGTTGCCTATCAAGGACTTTACGTGCTGCTGGCGATGTCACACAGCTGATTTTGATTTACTATCAACTGTGGACCCTGTACCTTTACAGTGTGTGGCATGGCCTAAGTTGGGCTTGTCATGATCCACAACTGATCCGGGAACCAACGGGAGAGAAGTAACGCTGGGAAGTGTAATATAAACGTCAACATATTATATGCTATCTCTAAACAGAAATCAGATGTGGTGATAAAATGTCCCCTTAGAACACATAGCGTTCTCTAAGGATATTCGCTTCAACAAATACGTTCTCGTAATGACAAAGGAACAAAGAAGAACAGAGGGAACTAATGTTCCGTGAAGACCTCTATAAATTATTTAAATGGTAACTATACTTTATAACAACAATGCTCTTTGGCGAATGAAGCTAGACACCGTATTTTCTAATTAACTTTAATAACTATATACTTACATTTACAGTTAAGTGGCGTAAAACATCTGGATTCATAAATTACCTATATAAGTCCAGCTATTACTTGTAATTCATTTATTATTATTGTTATCGTTTCAATTATTATTTAATTTACGCCAATATTTTAACATATTCCTTCATATTTAGTCGTTAATGTCCGATGAAGATGAAATTTGTCAAATTAATGGTAACATATTCCTACATTCAATATAATTTGTTTAAGAAGAGTATTAGTTCTCTGGCCTAACTTTTCACTTAGGTTAGAGAAGAACTTCGACGCCAGACTAATCGGACGTGTACCGATATATATGCTTCATATAGGTAGGATTTATATTATCTGAGGTGGCGAAATGTTTTATATACAGGTTTCTTTTGGAACACAGAAAATTACTGTTGAATGTAAACTGTGGTGTCAAAATAGTTTATGATATGTATGTGGCAAGTAACCATTGAACCACACGCACGTGTTGTTTGCTCCGAGCTGTGGTTATCAAATGGTATGTGTTTTACGTGCTTCCGCTTTTATACGTAGCCTACATGTAGCCGCTTTCCTGTGGGCGTGACATATTTGTCGCGTACGAAAAGCGAATTAGCTGGTTCCCACAGGCTGATGAGTAGACTAGACACATGCCTAGGTATACGCAAACATCTCTCAATATGTGGAGGTATGGAACATTTTATTTTTAGATTAGTGTATGTATAGTTGTATTTGTATTTAGATTTATGGAGGTAGGTCTTGAAGGATGTTTAGATATGTTGATGCTCTGTGCCTGTTGCCTCTTTATATGTACCCTAAAACACACACACACACACACACATATACACACACACACACGCTGCCATTCAGGCGCTGTGCTCCCCTCGGTAGCTTCCCTACCCCTACATTTGTCCTGCGTTTCTGTATTTTGTCCTAAGTTAACAACATTAATATAGGAAATAATGTAAGACAGTTTCAACAGTTTTTCCTTAGCACTGGAAAATCACTATACGAATCCCAATAATATGTAATAATAATAATAATTATTATTATTATTATTATTATTATTATAAGCAATTTATACAACACCATACTCAGTTATGTTGTTATGTGATTTTTTGGATGAAAATAAACACAAAAAACATTAACTACATTAACTGGTAAAACAGGTAGAAATTACAGAATTTAAGTAAATGAAGCTTTACAAAGTAAGTCATAAGGTTAAATTTAAAATTAATAATTAAATCTCAGTTGGTATGGGACTTCATTCCGTAATATGAGTGCGACATAGTGGAATAATCTATAATCACATGTCTTAAGACTAACATGCGGTATCAACAAGTCAGTCTATAGATCTTAATCTTCTTATTGGTTGGTGTGGTTGGAGCATTTTGCAAATATATGGTGACTTAATATATATATATTAATTATACTACCTTAATATTATGATCTCCGGTACTCAATTCTATTTCACTGATTATTTATTTCCCGTTTCCAAACTTTAGTTTTAGTATCAGACTGTATATCATAAGCATAGCTGTGATACAAAACTCCATGTCTGTTGATAATATCACTCATTAGTTTACTGCACATATAATACATTTCTGTAACAAAACGATTGAGCTCTCTGGTACATCGACCTCAGATATTTATTCCATGTAAACTCTGTTTCCGACGACGAAGCTCTCAACGTAATTATAGTGATATCATACAGCTTTTCTTGTTCAAAGCTACTAGGTTTAATGACATCGAATTGAGCCAATTAATCCAACATTAGGAGAATGGCGACGATTGACCCGTTATCCAGAACTACCAAAATATCCATCTTTGATTATGAATATTATAGTATAAACTAGTTATCTTATAAATTCATTCAGTACCTAGATCGACTTCACAGAGTGTACTTACAGACTTGATGACGAGATCTTCATTTACTCATTTGTGACAGCAGAGAAATTACTAAGTGATTGATGTCACTCTGGAAGCATCAGGTGACTATCACACCAATGATCTGTTAAGTCAATAATTAATACAACATTTTAACCATTCTATTGCAGATTGACTCAGTAATATAACTCTGGCCGCGAGTTATATGATGGCAACTTATTCTCACCATCATGTCGGTAATGAGTGCGGTTGTTAGATTATTTTGGATTATTTTGAATTATATTAGATTTAGTATGTAACAGGCTGCTACACTTCTAGTCGTCATCTTTAATTACTTTATCTATGTAGACTTTTCCGTTATCTGTTAGAAATATATATTTCTGAATTTTAATGAAACAGTCCATATATTCACCCCATTCGTCCAGGAAGGTTCCGTTCTTTAGACCTTTTGCTCTGATGTCCTTGGTCCATACATGACAAACCATAATAAGTTTAAATGAATAAATACACCAATGCAAATAAGTTATCGTACTCCTATGTCACGTGTACAAATTTCAATCAAGGACAGCATATGTACACTGTCTATGTTGATTGGATCCTGTCCTCCTTCTCTGGACGGAAACCAAGGTAGGAAAACTTAGAATACACAAGTCAATATTAATATAAATAAATCATTATCATTACTGGTGTAGGTAGCCCATTTCTTATAGAAACCCAGTTTGGGTTGTATTAACTTGAATAAAGTATACAACATGTCGATAATACTCTAGTGTGTATGACTTTAAGGGCCATTTGATAAACGTGAAAACAAATCATGGCATATGTATATATTATATATATATATATATATATATATATATATATATATATATATATATATATATATATATTCTTCCATGTCTATGAGAGATCATGGGGTTATAATGAACAAAAATCTGGGAATGGAGAAGCAGGTGAATTATATATGTAACTCTTGCTATTATCAAATAAGAAACACAGAGTTTATTTGTAAATACATACATTATGACAAATGCAAGCATATAGGCCAGTGACTTTTAATTTCACGATTGGACAAAGAGTATGGATGGTAATATAGTATCCCTCTCTCCCTGACAAGCCGCCTACAGTGAGTGCAGAACTGTACCACACGTCTGGTCACCAGCATGTACACAAAAACACATCACATAATTCTAGTTTTGTTTCAGGTTTATTGGCTTATTGTACGTCTTTGATCCATGTAATAAATTATTTTTCATATATTCAAAGTACTGAGTAAAATAGCGCCACTGTATTTAAAGGATAGTATCCAAAGGTATATACAAGTAAGAGTAGTCTTATATAAGGCTTGTTCTCTTTTAACAATGCTAGAACAACATACATCAATCCAAGGAAAGAAATATTACTCAGCATTAGCTATGAGGCTGCGAAATGAGTTGACTAATAATACTAAACTTGCTGCAAGTAAAGAAATGGAACAGTCTAAAAAGCTAATTACTTAAATTATCCTATAACTAAAATCTATTAATAAGTGTATTTATGAATAAAATGTGTCTGCATTATACGAGAGATAAAATGTACTTTTCAATATAAATACCATTAGATCAACTAAAGTTGATTAAAGCACTATTTAAAACATTATAATTTATCTATATAGATATATAAATATATCTATATATAGAATCTATATATTTATATCAGTTTTCATAAAGCATCTTGTTTAGTATTTTATACCACTGTACCATTTCACATTTATGTAACCCTACTAATGCTACTACTAATATTACTACTACTACTACTACTAATAATAATAATAACAATAGTAATAAGTATAATATATATATATATATATATATATATATATATATATATATACTAATGAAATTAATTTATTCTATAAATATATTGAACTTAATTTTTATTATTTATTTCTGATTGAACATTGTAAACATTATTGCGAAAATAAGCAACAGCAAATATATATATACTTTTTAATGATATGTATATACTTATCCATACACTTATAAATGTATTTCTTAGAGAAAAAAAAAACCCGGCTATTTTCCCTGGTTTACCTACAATTTATTAGTCATTCCCGGTGCTTAAATGGCTAAGCTCGTAACACTGATAGCCACAAAGACTGGACACCCGGCTTCAAATCTCAACCTGGATTAGGCTTTACTATGTTTGTTATTTCATTTCGGCTAATAACGTTTGCTAGTCACTTACTCCAGTTAGTGATCTACGTGTGACGTCAAGAAAATATTTATTTTTCACTTGGTGAGATTATAAAGAAAACAACAACAATGATGACAACAACAACAACAAAAATAACAATAACAACAATACAATAACAACAATAACAACAACGACAACAACAACGGTGTGTAGAATTATTGTTTTATTCGATATTTATAATTCTAAATGATCGTCACTAATTCGGTATTCAGTATGTTGTCATGGTAACCGATACGGTCTCTGCCAAATCATTATTTGAGTGACACGATATTAGATGCTCCTTAAGATGACTTTTTTCATCGTTGTCAATCAATTCTCAGACGATATAATATAACAATGAGAATTATATTAATAAAGATACTAGGGAGATATAATATTGTAATATTAGGGTATGTTTTTATCGCAGCTTCATTTTACGATAGGCAAGGTAACCACAAACACACACACACACACACATACACATATATATATATATATATATATATACACACACACACAGACACACATATATATATATATATATAGACAAATCGCGCGAATGGGCGCGTATGTGTGGGTGTGCTGTGATATGTGTATGTGCGTGTGGGGGTGCTGTGGTGTGTGTGTGTGTGTGTGCGTGTGTGCGTGTGCGTGCAGATAATCACAAATCATGAGGGGTAAACTGCTTTAGAAGTGATTGTTTTCATGCTGAATGGATGATGTCTCATTGGTCCCTCATCGCTTCTTCTACAATAATACTCTACATATCTAATACAAACGCATATTAATACAATTCTTGATACATTTTTGATCAAGCAATACACTTAGAGACAAATACACATATTTCCATATGTCAAGGCATAAAGTACATATGTAACCATTTACATAATGTTTGTATAGTAATATATAAATTATACGTCAGAAAGTTGTAGGAACCAAAAATACAAATTAATATAGTTCCCGTTCATTCTGTTAGATACTTTCTATGTTATATAATAAACATCGTTAAGGATAACTGATCCGGTACATCAAGTACTAATCTTTACATAATACACATTATTCAGGATAGCTAATTCAGAACATCAAGTATTAATATTTACTTAATAAGTATTATTCAGGCATAACTGAGCCAGTACATCAAGTACTAATTATTTGGGTGCTGGGACATAAAATGTCCAAATAGTGGTTTCGAATCTTACCCATAACCTGTATTTTTGGGAGGTTTCGTGGTGTAGTCGCGATATGTTCCAGGTAAGAGCATTACCGAATCAAAACACACTGCTCACTAACTCACATGGATCACAGATATCAGTTATTGGTCTTTTGGTTTTTACAATTTAAATACAATTTAAAATCGTCTTAGGATTATTACGCAGCGAAATGACGCCAAATATTACTTGTAAGTCGATGATACATGGTTGTTTTATGACTTGATCCTAATCTTCTAAAATCAAATGATGAAAAGACAAATATTATTTTCTTGGCTTCACCATATTAATTTAAATCCATAAAAACACTATTGTGACTGATTGGTGCATCATCTATTACCCCTAATCCCTCATAATAAAAGCAAGGATTATGTTTGACAAATGTATTAATATATATGAATTTTTCACACCAGTATGCCGAGCTGCCTCTTTGGAACATCCATTGTCTAAAAGCATTCTTGATCAAAGAAGCACCTATTATTACGGTCCCTGTCATTGTTATATCGCGTATAGACTGCTGGAACCTCTTGTTAAAGGCCTATCTGATTATATCATCAACCGTCTTCAGCGAATTCAGAATTATGGATCTCTCATAATGAAAATTAATTGAAGTATGATCATATTACCTCAATTCTTCAAACAAAACTGTATAGGTTACCTGTTAGACAAAATAACCATTTCAAGATTGTGTGAACTGATGTTCATTAGCAAGTCATCACGAAAACTCGCTTGTTGAAGGTTGTTTTCACCTAAATGTAATATGTATCGTTCAAATACATTATTGGGGTTTTACATAAATCTTATTTCTGCTATTAGTGTGTTGCGCATTTAAATGGTTCCTGTAAGTAAGGAAGCTTTGATAAATAGATGTTTTCCTAGTTACTATTATTTTTTCTTCATTATAATGAATATGTTCGTATTAATGTTTTATTTATTCCTGAATCGATGTTCAAAAATAGTTTTCTTTTGAGAACAGATCCATTTGATTGTGTTATAATTTAAGCCTTTTTTTATACAATATTATAAATATTGTATATATTACATATGTCACTTCTCTGTATGTGTCATTTCTCCTCCGATTCCACACATGAACAACTCTTTGACCATTATATTTTTATGGTGAAATATTAGTGATATTCTTTTTTGACTATCAGATTGCCCAAACCCTGTACTAGGTGTACCACTGAGCTCGATTCTTTTCTAGGATATTAGCGCTAGAAGTTTGTTGCTCCTATTATTATTATTATTATTATTAATATTGTTATTATTATTAGTAGTAGTAGTAGTAGTATAATTATTATTAATGTTATTGCGCAAACTCCGAATTCGTGTTTTAGATAGTTAATGGTTCAGCCAACACGTACTAATGAATATATAAAATCTTTCCAGAACACTATACATATATCTGTGCTAAAATCTTACCAAGTAGCTTTTGTTGTTGCTGTTGTTTCAACCACTATTTTGTTGTTACTTTTGTAATTCCAGAACGACATATACTATAACCCCCTTTTGATAGGTGTATGGCACGGTTCACAAAGATGTGAACATTTGCCTACACTTGCTATATATATATATATATATATATATATATATATATATATATATATATATATATGTAACAAATATGGCGCTGTGGAATGTTATTAGAGAGAGAGAGAGAGTGGCAATAGCGGTAGGACTATTAAACATTAATGTATTTAAGTGACTTTTCCATATGCAATAGTCTTTGGTCATAAAAACGTTGTAAGATTTATGACGGTTCATAAACCTGTAATATATTATAGACGACACCTACATGTTAGTAGAACAGACATTGACAATGATCTAAATAAAGGAATCACGTGATCAATCTCAAGTTATTTGTGAGACGACATCACCTGTTAGGAGGAAATACTGACGTCATTACGTCGCCTATCAAGGATTGTACGTGCTGCTGGCGATGTCGCACGACTGATTGTGACGCACTGCCACCTGTGAACCCAGACGATTTACAATATGTGACATGAACTACGTTGGGCTTGTCATGATCCACAACTGATCCTGGAACCAACTGGGAAGAAGTACCACTATGAAATGTAATATAAACGTCAACATATTATATGGCATCTCTTAATAGAAGTCAGGTGTGGTCATAAAATGTTCCCTCGAACATATAGTGTGCTCTAATGACATTCACTTCAATAAATACGCTCTCTAAATGACAAAGGAACAAAGAAGAAAAGAGGAAACTAATGTTTTATGATGGTCTTTATGAATATTTTAAAATCGTAATATTGCTGGGCTAACGGAGCTACACCCCGTATATTCCCTTTAGGCTTTTAATACCGTATGTCCGCATTTCCATTTAGGTGGCGTAAAGCGTCGGGATTCATAATATACCTATATAATCGTCACCGTTGATATTGTCGATATATTTACATATTGATTTTAACATATTCTGTCGACATTTTCTTTTACGGTATAATGAAAGCTTTATTAATTTTTAATAAGCGCTTAATCAGTAGTTACATTAGTAGTTAAAATCAGCTTGTCATCGGAAGACCTTGACATCATTTAAACAATATTTTCATTGAATTAGCTTAAATTATAGATGAAGATGAAACTTGTCAAATTAATGGTACCATAATCCTAAATTAGATATAATCTGTCTAAGGAGAGTATTTGTTTAATTTAAGTCAGTAAGCTTTGCCTCTCTAAAAATAAATTCATTGACTTTAACCGCCATCCTTGTCCTGTTTTGGCATAGCAACAGTTATTCCAATGGGTTCTGTGCTAAACAGCTCAGTTACCTCGCCAGATAGCTCTGATCCGTGTGCCAACGCAATTAGACCATGCAACGAAATCGGTTGAGGAGATCCAAGATCGGGTGCACAGAATATATTTACTCAGAAATAATTATATAACAGACTTCTCAATCTGTTCAGTACATTCTACTGAGTAACGTTTGTATTCAAAGAAATAGTGTCGTACCGATTCAAACGAGAATATTTGTCGTTTCTTATTTTCCCAGACCGTCAGATAATGGTTGCTTACTTGTACATCCCGTATATCGTGTAAAAGGTCATTCGATCTGTTGAGTAAATGGCCAAGCACACGATAGTGGATTGCTAGCTATTCTTATATAACATTTGTTCTCTAGAATTTAATTTTAAGATCTATCTCAGAGTCCACAATTCACCAGAAGGCAATCCGATAGCTCAGTAGTTAAAATATTGCGCTTATAACTTTCACATTTTAGGTTTAAATCTGACTCATACATATGTTTGTGTGATATTTCTCTAATGAACTTGTGATCGGTCATGCTTCCCAGGTGTTACAAATAGTAAAACTATAAACAATTTGTTATTCATTTGAAGGTTTGACACTTTTTACGAACTGTTGACAATGTCAGACAGAGATGTCATTCGTCAAATGATGTTCATAATAATATGGAAATGGTTTGTGGTAAAACATGTTGCTATCACTCACTCTCTCACTCACTCACTTACTCAACCAACCTACCAAACAACCAACCAACCAACCGACCAACCACCCCGCGATCATTTATCAAACATTAACAACTTCAAAATTAGCCATTTTAAACAAAAATGGAAAATAAACGGCTATGATATAGTTAATATCATCCTATACAAGTCATTAAATGGTCTGAATTCCTATATTTAGTGAATTATTACTTCAACGAGGATGTTTCCCGTGCATAACCTGGGATAATATGATAGAGAGAAAGGGGTCGTTGGTAGCTGATTTTAGAAGAAAAAGCTGGACAAAGAAACGATATTTACGTTAATTACCCAAACGAGGAACAGGTAACCGCGATTTAACCAACGTATTTGATTGTACCCATCTCATGTTTGGTTAACATACAATTATAGATGTTCAGAAACTGAAATTTCTACAATATATTACGATAACGGATTATGGTGATGGCCACACAATGAGCTATTAATGGAATAGAAGAAGTATAGCTTCAACGCTTACCCGTCTAATTATACATCATTTAACATCGATGTCGATTTAAATATCTAAGATTGATAGATGATGTCAATATAACTCTATTACTTGGTGGCAGTTGAAGAAGTTATCTGGTTCGTTTAAACAAAAACGTCAGAAAATGTAATCGATTTGTGTCATCAATCGCACCAGATATATATGATCTAAAAGGATCCACTTCCTTTTAGATTATAACACACACACACACATATAATCGTGGCTGATTAAACACTTGCCAGGGACATCGCTCCTCAATAAAAATGTAGGAGACTAAAATGATAAATAATATATGACATCTCTTTCTGCGATAATTGGGTTTTCGTGGTCAGTGACACCTGGAAAAGAAGATACTGATTATTTAAGTGACGTTTCTTGTGATAGAGTAAGACATGGGATAGAGTAAGTCATGGGATAGAGTAAGTCATGTGATAGAGTAAGTCATGTGATAGAGTAAGACATGGGATAGAGTAAGTCATGGGATAGAGTAAGTCGTGTGATAGAGTAAGTCATGTGATAGAGTAAGTCATGGGATAGAGTAAGTCATGTGATAGAGTAAGTCATGGGATAGAGTAAGTCATGTGATACAGTAAGTCATAGGATACAGTAAGTCATGGGAATAAAGGGAAGTAATGATAGATGGGAATGATTGCCCCCTTTCTCTTTATTTGTGTGTATCTCCCACCCCCCCTCTCTCCCTCTCTCTTTTTTTTTTTTTTCCTCTCTCTCTCTCTTTTTCTCTTATATATATATATATATATATATATATATATATATATATATATATATATATATATATCACTCATTCTCTCTCTCTCTCTCTCTCTTTATATATATATATATATATATATATATATATGTGTGTGTGTGTGTGTGTGTGTGTGTGTGTGTGTGTGTGTGTGTGTGTGTGTGTGTGTGTGTGTGTGTGTGTGTGTGTGTGTGTGTGTGTGTGTGTGTGTGTGTGTGTTTTAGCTGTGTATAATAAGGCACAGGCACAGAGAATCTCGAACCGTGAATTCAAACTCTGGACGTTTCTTCAGGGGACTGAATCCAGAGTGGCGACTTTTCTTGCTGAGACATGTGTAATGCTCACCAGTCCCTAAGCCGCCAAGCAAAACAAAAACGAATACCTACAGCCGGGGAGTTTGGTGTAAAACACCCAAGTCAGATCACGGCAGTAGTGAAATGTTTAGCTTAATTATCTAACAGCCCTATTTATAGCTATTTTTCAATTGCTGTATCTTTCTTCAAAACAATACTATATAAACCATATAACCCAATTGTCACTGTCTTCAAAAAAGTTTTTACAACGGGGAGGCGTCATGAAGCGATTACTATTAAAACTGTTTATCTTAATTATATTAAAAGACTGACATCTGCGCTGAAGCAGACCGTAGCGCGTCATAGCTTCCGTACTGTTTGAACTATGCTATCATTTTCAAACCTTACCTAATTTTTTATTTTAAATATTTTAGTTCTTAAATGTTATTTATGACAAGCAGATTAGAGCTAATCTTGAATGTCATAGTACAAACTGGACATAACTGGACCTAGGAAAGATAAATCTATTCCCACATACAACCAAGGTGAATTATATATACAAGTAAAATTGTTATGTAAAACACACCAACCGCGCGAACTGTGTCCAATGCCACCGCTCGAGATGCGATGCAGTGTTTCTATTCCTGAGTCAGGAGTACTTATAATGCTTTAAGAGCGTACTGTGCCTGCTACAGTCATTTAAATGCTGGATAACCAGGCCAGACATCTAAACGGCGTGCCTCCAAAGACGCAAATAGTACATGGATTATTACAGCTCTAATCAACTTTTTTGAAGCAGGGGGGAAATAGGCTCCCGCATAGAAAACGGAACTTTCAACCCAGCATAATATGCGTTGTGATATTTGCTGGATAAAACCCATAAAT
>JAODUP010001917.1:12500-22484 GCA_025642065.1 Paralvinella palmiformis | reverse complement strand
AAATTTAATAAAACAATAATTAATAATAATAACAATAATAATAAAAATTTACATAATTAAATAAAAAGAAAAAAAATAACAATACAAATACAACTATTAATTATAATACTATTTCTACTACTATTACAAGTTTTGATGAATTTGAAAATTATTTCGGAAATTACAAGTTAAACAAGTATATTTATTAACTCAAATCCACATTACAGTAATTGAATTGTTCCAATTAGTTCAAAACACGGTATTATGACTATTAGAGGTCAGTAAAGGTTCGGTCTTTCACATCTATGCAAATGATAAAATCAGTTATGTAACATACAATTTAGCAATAATAATCAAACGATTAAATGATACATGAGTTACATTATTAATCTCTGGTGAATCAGGCCGGTTAGACAGAAAAAAAGCTCGCATTATGTTTAGAAGATTAACTAATATATATTACAGTCATTTCGATGACACAGTGAATGAATACATACATTTATTCAATTTTCCTTTGACTACAATTTATACCAACAAACAAACCAGGGACATACCGGTTTCGAAATTTAATATTCCTTAATAAATTCCTAGCCTATTTTCAACTAGCCTATTTTACACCAGGTTAATCGTCAGCAGCACTTGCCTGTTTGCAGACAATAGTTAATCTACCATATTTCATCTAAAACCGTTTACGACGACACTTACGTGATGGTGTCTAAACAGTGGTTTTGTCATCATATTTGGACGCAGACTGTTTACTAGACTTGATTTGGCACATGCATGATCAACTGTCACGGCTAACTGAAAACAAAAACATTTTAGAGAATAATACTAAATAAATAGAAGATGAATAAAGTTAATGGAGATAAATGTTCTATAAACAGACATCTAGTAATCTGGAAATGTGTGAGGCCAGATCTAAAGCGCAAACCTCATAAAACATACATTATAACAGGATCATATATAACCAAGCCGTCATGGAAATAGAGCTCTATCAGAACTGGTAACCTTTTTTTTCAAGATAAGGCTTGCTATAGTAGTTATTAATTTGCAATATAGCTAAAGTGATATTATTCCTTTTCGACGAATTATATACATCCATAAATGTATGAATATACGGTGATAAGTAGTTCGAAATAAAACATCGCGTATGCTACTTATAAATATATTCAGTTTTCTTCAAAGTTTGTTTGAACTTTAAGCATATTTTCGCTTTCAGTTAATTGGTTCATTCGGTTACGCTAGTTAAGTAGCCGGTGGGTTTTCTTTCTTCAGTTCTTGATTGATGCACAGAAAACATAAGAATCAAAAGACACGTATACCACCTGCAGACCATTTTATGAATAGGGATGACTGATGACACAAATTTCTTTTAATATAATTCGATTGTTAAGCCAACTTTATTGTCCGTCGCCTTAGAACATTTTCTATATGACGCTATATAAATGCTACGCATTTTTAATATTATTATTGCGTGACTATCAGTTTTTCAATAATCTTTAAAAGCGTGGGTAAGTTCGATACAGGTCGATAGTTTTTCAGCTGGTCCGGATCCAGATTGGATTTCTTTATAAGAGGTTTAACATTCGCAACTCTGAGACTTGTCGGGAAAACCCCTTTACTTAATCATATATTGGTAATCTTTGTTGATACATTTATGTTGGTATTAAGCATTTATGTTGGTATTGGATCTAGCATTCATGTAGCACTCGAAAGCCTAACTACTTCCTTGCGCATATGTTTCTCTGTAACAGGCTGGATGCGACCGAAAACAAAATATATGATTGTTTTCGTGTTAGTAACAGAGAATTGTGGATTATCGTGTGATACTGACTTCAGTCCATTTCTATCTGGCTATCTATTTGGCTATCTGGTCACAACAGAACTTGCCAGAATTCTGTACCATTTTCTGATTCGAAACGCAAGTGGGAAAAACAACCGATCTACGATGTAAGACACTATCCACTACCTTGAAAATTGTACGCTGGTCACCACCACACTGAAGTATTTTGTCATTGTAATTTTAATTTTTTGCATGATCGATAAGATCACCCACTCGGTTTCTACCCTCCCTATACATATGTTCATGTAACACGAGTCCAGTCATATTCCATAATCGTTCCATTCGCCTTCTGTCACGTTTTGCTGCTTGAATAGCCTGATTGTACCACGGTACAGTGGCAGCTGAACGAAGGTTTCGGTTTTCATCGGAGCATGTTTATGTAAAAGACACTTTAAGCTATCGTTATTTGACCCACTAATGTGTCCAGTGTCTCAGATGATGAACTGGGATTTTAGAAGTTCGTCAGAGAAATCGTCCATGTTGAATGCATATTTCCGGTAGGAAAGAGTTTTCTCTTGAGGACGAGGTCATCTGCAATAAAAAAAACTAAATCCGGTGAATACAAAATGTGTGCGCAAAGCGCTACAATATATATATATATATATATATATATATATATATATATATATATATATATACCGAGTGGAATTGCACCTCTGTATTTCAGTGATCTGATCCAGAAGTATATACTTGGGACACTGCTGTGATCTTATTAATTTTTCACAGTGCCAAAAAGGCAGCCATTAATGTACGGAGAACCAGTGTTCATTAATTAATTATTTCATTCTATAGTTCCCTTTTGTGGGTTTATATCGGTTCTTTATTACATTGTTATTTTGTCTTGATTTTCCCGAAGAATTTAGTTTCAGGTAGTATCCATTTACACCGTATTTCTGTGAAATGATGAAGTCTTTTCCAAGCTACAGTGTCTCCTTTATTCATCTTATTACACATGTAATGATAGTTGATGACTATTAACAGTATCATTTGTTCATGTATGTAACACAGTCGATATTTATTTCGTGGCTAAGTTAGTAGATCATTGAATCCATTAGAAATAAATAGCTAAAGTTTAAAGGATGCATGATTTCCTTCAAGAAACAGAAACACCATTGACTTAAGGTAACAATTTAATCTAAATTGATGATGATGATGATGAACAAAGCAATACAAAATGTGCGCCAAGGTTAATGTCTTTACAACTACTCTATAATGGTCCCAGCTGTTGGTGTCCTGAATAAATTGAGTTCAGCTACACACTGCTTTACCTGTGTCATATCTCCAGTTTATGAGGTGAAAACAAAATGAAGTATTTATAACTTATGATCAATATAATGTACCAAATACACATTATAGTTATTTATTCCTCTACACTCAAAATAATGCTGCTTATTGTAAAATAAATTTACCCCTGAGCAATCATCCCAAGAGGAAGTGTGTACGTTCTGAAAACTAGAGTTATAGCAGCTGATCTCAGTAGTACATCATATAACCATGATACAAAATAATACGAATAGACACTATGTTTTATTTTTAAAATACGACTGAAATAATTGAAAGTCATTACGTGCTAGACCAAATATGTCTTTCAAGTTAGTGACATTTATATTAAAATTATATTTCTATCAAAGGACTCAAATAGTTCCAGAGGAACAAGTAATTCCGACTTACCCTAATCAGTTGATATCATAATATAACCTTATACCTGAACCAATGATTTATCGGTGCAGTGACGACATATTTATGCAGATTGTGGTGCTTGGTGAAGATTATGACAGAATAATATTTTTTCAGAAGAAAACAATTGGGATTTGTATAATTTTAGATGAAAATGTTAGATTTAAAATAGATCTGTAATAGTGTGGAACATTACAGTCCAGACTGGTCTTTTATTTACTAGTTTTACCAAAATATATTTGATTCATCGTGAAATATACCCAGAGATAATGATTTATTTTGACTTAAGCCTGAAATATGATTTTAGCTGCTACGTGATATCTATCTGAAAAGGAGTGTCACGTCTATTCGGCATCCATATGTAGGCCTATTGTACTAATAGTATACACTGAAAACAACTGACTAAATATATGTAATATCATCTTAAAGCAATGAGTCATATCTTTGTTTTATTTAATATTATTTGGGAAAGCAGCCGGATTTGTAACTAGAAACTGTATTCACAAAAAGAAGCAAAAAAAAAACAGTTGCATACCTTTTTTAATTATTGTAATATACAACATATAATAATGCCCATATGACTTAATCGTATTCACGGCCTTAATGTGCCATCGAAAGTAATAAACTTTGCCGACCACTGTAGGAAGAGTAGATCTCCTGACGCCGAGAGATAGGTAGAAAGATAGATAATAAATATATATATATATATATATATATATATATATATATATATATATATATATATATATATATATATATATATATATATCAGAGAGAGATATATTTCATTATTGCGTTGAGTATTGACCCGATTAGTGCCCGAAGAGATCCCAATGAGATTTGGGCAATTCGATCATCTCTAAAAGGGCTGAGAGTTATAGAGAATATGTAAAAAATAATCATATGCTGTGCTCAACTTTCTTTCAAACATGATCAGTCAACCCCCCCCCCCCCATTCAATGAATAACCCAACTAAAATCCCTATCTATTATGTGAAGTCCGAATGAATTTTCTCAAATAAGTCAAGGTTCCAAATATCACGAAACTAGATGGTCTTCCTCAAAAACCAGCTTTGAGTATTTTGTTGTACTATGTAAACTTCTATCTCCATGACCAATAGTTATGTATATCCACATCTTTCGGATCGATTTAGTATTAAGATTAAATATAAGCCTCAGCATAGAAGATGATCACCTCTCCTATATATGTTAAAACAAAACCTATTAATTCAGCCTCTATATGTGCATATTTCATATATTTGCTTACAAGTATCGTTAGCATGGATCTATTCCGTTGATACATGAAACTGGGTCCACCTTTGTATAAAGGAGCTTGATGTTGTCTCTCATAGGTATCGTAAAAACCAGTGTCATCGCCACCGTTCCATAATTAGACTAATTATATGTGAATAGCTCTGTAATTAAGCGGATCTGATGTCGTTGGCAATTGAAATCCAGGATGCGGAGAAAATCAATGCAATCTACACATCTTAGCCACATAAAAAACCTATACTGCTATTAACTAATGAGCGCGTGTCAGTTAGATGAAGACACAAGAAAGTGATTCTGTTTTATTACTGGTCCAACTGAATATCCGTGGTAGAAAGAGTTAATAAAATAGTCTATTATGATTACAAGGACATGTCTGTTACCACTTCATTAAGCTGCAAAGCCATCATGATAATAACATCTATTTCATGGCGTCGTCTGTGTCAATTACTATATTTCTTAATAGTTGCAAGAATAGCACCTTCTCCATTAAGTGTAGATGCAGCTGATGGATAACGGCCAATTAGCAAAATTGATAGAAGGAAAGCTTAATGGATCAACAGAGCAGCAAAAAACAAACAAACACACCCCAGATAATTGATTGAAAATGTATTAACGTAATCATATCAGATGGGTGGATGGTTAAAAAGGGATGCGCGATGGATATATAGGTGGATGGATAAATGCATGAATGAATTGATGGATAGATGAAAGGATGGATTGTTTGATAGATGGATGGATGATGGAATGGGTGATTAATAAGGTCGGCATATTTCAATCACCAAAGCCCAATTCTTCATAAACTACATAAATTAACTGTAAGACCACATATAGATTTCAAAATAAAACAACCTTGTTTAGAATGTCAGGGGACATAATAGTAATGGGTATTTTTACATTACCTAAATTCAACATGATACATGAACGTAAATAATAGATTGTTGTTGGTAGTGTTCCCACCTCATACATCGAAGATGTGAAATGGGTAAAACCATCTGTAGCTGGCCTTGTGTTCGTAATCTCACCAGCAGGTCATAACAGTAAGCCGTAGGTGGAAATACATTAACCTTGGAGCGGTTTATTTATTGTTTTGCTCTCACATATATTTTTTTAATCTTTCTATCCGCAAAGGTCGTTTAGAAGGTCCTTCACCTGTTCTAATTGACCGGTACCTATAGCATCCGTATAATAAAGAGGCCTTCAAACTTTTTAAACCAGTACAAGGGCATCACGAAAACATACCTCTATTAATATGCATTTCAAGACAATAAGATTTTCAAATGAATTGTTAAATAATCGTTTATTAGCATGTATTATATTTTTTGTAGGTGCTTATTTTTGTTCCTGTTATTCTGAATGCGTTTTACATAATACTAGCATGTTATTAGAATTCCAATTAGTTTAATTCAGTTTGTCTTGTTAACTTAATGCCATTATTGAAGAAAAATTAATCCCTCTCGATCTTTAAAAGTTCGGTCGTTTGAAGGCTGTCATGAATCAATGAAAATATCCTTCTTCCGTGTAACTGATTGAATGTCCTACTCGCGTAATGACGCAATATACGACGAATGTACTACACAATCGACTAGAGTATGTCGTTACAACTTATCACAAACAGTAGTCATGCAATTGAAGTAGATTTTTCAAAAAAGTTACATGTCCATCAGTCTCAGAAAAAAAGAGATTTGTTTTCCAATAAGAACATTTTTAATATAGAAAACATGACTATAATATTAAAAGAGAAATTGTATTTTGTATATTCGATAAATATCAAATGAATGAACAAAAGAAGAAAAAAACACAATGTGCAGACGACCACATGAGTTAATAAGAAATGTACGCAACAGAGAAAAAAACAAGTAAAAACACCTGGAATGAATAGAAGAAGCCTGATCAATAAACTGCTATAGTCAGGATAGAAAATTGGTTAACCCTTTGACATTGCATGTGTGTGAATTGTGAATAACCATACTCTTTCTACGATACTCTTCTTGAGGACACCTGACTAAGCCAATATCTTCACTTTCCATAAAGGTTAGATAGAAGGTATCAGTCTGTTTATTACATCATTTGGGTGTATCATAGTAGTTACTGTTGATTGTATCGTTAACAATTCAAAGATAAAGGAAGAAAGGTCCCTGTAGTCAGTTGATGTACCACTCATTTCTCACTCACTGACTCACTGACTCACCGACTAACTGACTCACTCACTGACTCACTCACTGACTCACTCACTCACTCACTCACTCACTGACTCACTGACCCACTGACCCACTGACCCACTGACTGACTGACTGACTGACTGACTGACTGACTGACTGACTGACTGACTGACTGACTGACTGACTCACTCACTCACTCACTCACTCACTCACTCACTCACTCACTCACTCACTCACTCACTCACTCACTTACTCACTCACTCACTCATTTACTCACTCGTTCATTCATTTACTCACTCACTCACTCACTCACTCACTTATTATGTCTATTTATTTATTCCTCTCTGCATGTATTTCATATCGTAATTCTTATCCAGTCATCTATTTAACAAAGCATCGCCAATTTAGAAAGTATTGTGTCCGTTAAACCAGAACAACTTAGTCTTAATGGTAGAATTGTAATATCCTTGTATAGCTGGCAGGTGACATGATTCAATGCTATCTATTTTAAGTACAGAGATAGCAGCTGGAGCCTTTGTTTCACGGAAATAAATGCAACCGTAACCATTGACTGAACGAAATGTTCTCTTTTGATTTCTAAATGTTTTAATTGAACACGTTCTTATTCATTTCGTAGATGTCTTTCAGAGTTTAATTGAAATATTAGAGCATATGAGAACTGTTAAAAATTATGTAAACTTGCATGATAAATGTTTAAAGGTTCCATTCGATTTCCGAAATATGAACTCTTACAGAGACAACATAATATATTAGATGTAGTTCATAAATAAACATATGGTTAGCGGGAAAGAACAACGAGTTTAAAATGAATTTCCGTAAAATATCATACGCTTATCATCATAATCATCATAACAATCATCGTCATGATCATCTTCAACGTTTTATATTTCGTCTTCTGATTTTCATGCATTAAAATTGTATCATCATCAAACGAAATATATCGATCTAAATATACATTTATCAATTAATTTGTATTTGATTGTCTGTCTATTATTGATGCAAATCAATATGGAACACAGCTAAAAGGATGTTCATTCCATGGACACATTAGATTTCACCTACGACAATAAACCGCCATAACAAGTTTCAACTAATACCAACGTCACATGCCTCAAAGCCAGAACTAAATAAATCAATCACGCAGCTGGCATTAGGAACTAGTATCCAAACTGGCATCGGAACCACCATAACACAATCTAAGTGACAATTTAGTGAGAACTTAATTGGTCACATTTATGTGTCTTTGTCTACATACACAATATCAACACATGGCAAAATCCCAGTTCAACCATATGTTCTTATTCCAGTAGTAGGAACACGGATTACCGATGTGTGTATGCATGTGTGCGTGTCTATGCGTATATATATATATATATATATATATGTGTGTGTGTGTGTGTGTATGTGTGTATGTGTGTGTGTGTGTGTGTGTGTGTGTCGTGCGTGTGCGTGCGTTCCTGTGTGTTTGTGTGTGTTTATTGGTATATTGAGGATTAATATTTTATGTATATGTTATAGTAATCTCTTTCAGTACTTCAAAATCATGAGTATATCCATGCATATGCACTTATATTGCTTCCAGTATATATGTTGATTCTGATCCATACATTAGCAAAGACATTGTTTGTTATCTTAACCGGCCAATCTGCATCTAAATAGCTGATAGAGCATGTACACACCAGAACAAGGCCATTGCTCACCGGTCTCATATGGCGATTGCTAACACTATACTAATATTATATCGAGTTTTATACTGGTACATAATCCTATTTTATGTTGCAAAAATCCCAAATTATGAGGGCAATGTTTACATGACTTATATCAAACTGATTTAATTAAAAGATAATAATCAATATTACTATCGAAAACACGATATGCAGACTGACTCTAATATATTATCTTATAATGCACTGATCTGTGTCACTTCTAATCGCACATTTTGACCAAACGGCCCGAGAAGAGGTGGCAACGTCGGTATGTTGTTGTATGTCACATTGTTTGCATATTCTACTTTTTCTTTCTTCACATTATCAAGTTATTTACTTGCCCGTGTTTCTATTAGCTTCGTTTGTGTGTATTTTACTGTTTGCATTGGAAGAGGAGGGCGCTGAGGTTTGGAAATAATGGTAGCAATTGGTTTCCATGTTAGACGATATATTATTTGATAAAATTAGAATAACCTACTGTCATAGTTAAATACGTGTATATGAAATAAAATATGATTCGGACTAAAAGGAAAGAAATAATCAATTTAGTATATTATTTGTACGTGTGATTATCATGGACCAGATCGATGTTGTTGAAATCGTGTAGATTGCCGTAGTATCAAGTCAAAATTCAATCTGATTTACTGTAGCTTTGATTCCAACTGGAACTCATTTTTGAACTGATATGTGTCTTGCATGATGATAATCTTTTTTTCTGATTTATAAGTATTAGTCAATTATTCAATCGTTCGAGAAATTTGCGCATAGCCCGGATATCTGAAATTAATAACGGAAGCGGGATAATGGATTAATTGGTAGCGGATGGTAATTAAAAAGAAATTTTAATTGTATTATATGTTAGATCGTTAGTGGTTTTATTACACACATAACTGATTAGATTTGTAATCAAGATACTATTTTATTACGTAAAAGTCCTGATATTAGTGTTATTTACAGATCCAAATCAGAACGTCATATTAATGTAGATATATTTTCATTGACGTGGGTCGACATTAATGACTCTTTAAATGATGACAATAGATATTGTGTCATCAGGTATAATTACTGATTTGTTAATACTTCGAACTGAGTAAAAAACGTTAGATCATCTGGACAACATATTTTCTTATGGGTACTTACCAATATTTAATACACCGATGAAAATGTTTATATATTCTGTGACATTAGTCGATCACATTTATTTCAATGGTATAACATCAACAGAATATTCAGGAAATTGTATTCCACCAGTGTGTGACTACTTTCGAACGTTCTATCTTTCAAACAGACAAAATGAAAATTTACCAAAAATGAGTACATTGAGTTTT
>JAODUP010001917.1:0-7500 GCA_025642065.1 Paralvinella palmiformis | reverse complement strand
TTCATTTAAGTATTCTCCATAAAAGACAACGACCAATTAAAACAAACCCATTTCTTATCAAATTAAGTTTTAACCTTAAAATGCATTTATTAGAATCAATAATTTCCATATCAGACTAATACCATTAATCTGTGAAGATAAGAATTATGCATATAATGGTTAATCTAATTAAGGATTATCACAATTTACTTATATGAAGACATTAGTTAAAACACACATGGAGCTTAAGATTAATACTGACATGAAATGAGATAATACGATTAATAATTACAATGAAATACGGATATCGTTAGCAAGTACATCAGTGGATATGTTATGTTATATTAGTCATTATATAAAATGTCATACACCATTCTACAGAAAATTCCTAAACTGTTATTTAAATTAACTTCTAACAGTCAGATATAAAAATAATTTTAATTTTTTATAATTTTTTTTTAATTATTTTTATAATTAAAATTTTATTAAATTTTAAACAAAATATTGAAAATCATTTTACTTTTTAAAAAAAATTTTAAATAAACCGATTTTTCTTTTTTTATTGATGTTAATAATACATGTTTCCTATTTGAAAATAATTCGAATCTGCATTACAAGTAAATGTTCAAATAATAATGTTCACATACGATAACCTAGATATTAATAATTAAAAGAATTTTCAATTATCATTGTTTTCTTTCCTTTGCTTCAGTAATAGCGTTCCATATATAATATTTGTGATGTCAAATGGATATCAATGATAACATGTAGTCACTCGAAATCCAGCTGAATAGTACTAAAACAAAATTATATTTTCTAATCATGTCGTAATTTTGGACCTTGAAACAGGATCCAATATATGTTATACCAATAAATCCAATTACGTACATTTCTGACAAATAGCCACATCTATGTATATCGAGAAACTATATTAGCTGTAGGAATGCTCTGACGATCCTTATGTTTATGCAAAGCGAATAATTGATTAATATAGCATCTTCATCATTTTGAAATAATTGCTTAAAGTGCTTGTTGCCTCTTTATATGTACCCTAAAACGGACATTGCCCGTGCCAGACATCTTATCTATTTCCATCCAGATTCCTTATTACCCCAATGTAAGAAAGTTATGTCGTTATTACAACATATTTGAGTTTATTAGCTTTGTTATGTATAATGTAGAATCTATATTGTTGTCCTCTTATGTGGTCTGGCGAAACGACGTATAAATCATACAATGCTGCTTGATGGATTTATACTATATAATAATTGATTGTATAGCATCTTCATCATTTTGAAATAATTGCTTAAAGTGTTCTGCATGATAAAAACTTGTGTTGTCTTCTTGTACCATATCTCTCAACTGCCTCAAGATTGCGGCAGATATTCAAATATTTGATTATATATAATATGTACCCAGTCTATCTAATGGCTGATTATGGAAGCAGATTTCAAATTAAGTCGTGTTGTGCCGCTCGCTGTTTGTGGGTTTGCTTGATTAGAATGAGCCAAAATGGATCTTTTTCTAGAAATCCGAACAAAGCGTTGCCTATCTTGGATGATTCATACACAATAGTATCATGCTCTTCCAGACGTTCAAGGAATTCATTCCAGGGGGTTCCTCAAACGCATAGTTCGGTAGTATGATCTCAAAT
The DNA here is from genome assembly GCA_025642065.1 of Paralvinella palmiformis. Classification (NCBI taxonomy): domain Eukaryota; kingdom Metazoa; phylum Annelida; class Polychaeta; order Terebellida; family Alvinellidae; genus Paralvinella; species Paralvinella palmiformis. The sequence goes on along the minus strand of JAODUP010001917.1, from coordinate 5,867 downwards.
ATTTCTTCCCTACAGTTTTACTAATCCAAAACTTCTCAAATTGCTTATTTCTTTGCTCGTTGGGTCCTTATGGCCAGTATTATCAAAACCTTTCAAACACTGCGTACATCTTGATATAAGTGACTGTGGACCAACTCATTCAGCAGCTACATTTATATTTATCTCGTGGTTGTCAGTGGAAGTAGTTTTCTGTCTTCAATTCTCGATGTTTTCGGAAGATGCGCGTAGTAGACTTTGCTCTCTACTGCAATTTCATTCAACTGATCCTAATGGCACCTTTCCTTGATTTAGTGAAACACTGGTTTGGAATCAATCTTGCTGATTCATTGTAACTGCTAGTTTGCAGTTAAATATTTGAAATAATTAAACAAATATTTTCGCGGTTTCTGTTTGCCACCTGTCACATCATAATTCTTGTCCTGTTTGGATACATGGATCATCCACAACGAAAAAGAACACGTTGATGATGACATGGTACTCTGATTGATCAGAGGTATGGCATAAACAAGGGGTTAGCGTCATGACTTTCTTTAATTCAAATCGATTAAATTAGTATGTCTGATCAAGGTCTGTATTCATTATTTTCGTAATACTAAGAATTATAGCAATGTCAGCAATAAACAAATGTGTTCCTGGTTCAATTATCATACAAATATAATTCGTAATTTAATTCCTTAGATATGCAATCCCCTCGTTACTTTAGCATTTGAATTTCCCCATTTCCAGATTGTTGACATGTTGTATTGGCAAGGAGAGATATATTACTTCTATTGATAACATCTGTATTCTACAGCATTGTTTTGTCAGCACGACCACATTATATGAAAGAAAACAAACAGTACATTTTATTCGTGCTGGTGAGCAGATGAAGAAAATATTATTAGTTGGCACGTGTAAACCATTCTGAATATCGTGAATCCTGAAACTTGGAGTCTATTGGGTTTATAAGCCGCAATACACATTTTATTAACCTATATTTGTTTTAAATCGATATTTCTTATATTTATAAATACAGGAACATATTTGATTGTTTTAATAGAACCCGAATTCAATAAGAATACATATATACATAAACAAGCATTATATAATTATGTTTTTGTAATATCGTCAGAGAGTACATATACAATAATAAGTTGATTCTAATCAACATTCCGTTGTAACAAATACATTTCGTTATGTATACACGAAGATGTTAAGATATTACCATTATACCCACCCATTTGAGAAGCAAGTTATTTCAGTTACATATTAGAAAACATTCATGCCGTTATTTCGCAAAACAAATTGTCTGATGGTTTGTGTGATGCCATCCATTCAACAAATTCGATAGAAAATTTGATGTCATAAAGAAATATGATGTTAGTGTACATATATCACATAGTGTCAACACCAACGGATGTAACTTAACTTATTTGTTCAATATTGAAGGCGAATAATGATACGCGTAGTTTTTAGTCCGAATTTTAAGTAATTGTGATTTGTTGGAAAAAACACGTAGAATGGATATCGATTTGAGATATAGCGGATAAAATATCATTACACCCATAATTTTCAAGATATGAAATTACTCTTTATGGATCTAGGCAGATGTACATGTAGTCCATAAAATATCCAATTTTGAGCATCCAGTGATATAAAATTCTCACTTAACAGTTATATATGTATTTTACCAGACTACAATTTCATATAATATTTGTCAGGGATATGGGGTTAGTAGGGCAAAGAAGCAATTCCCCACAGGAAGCTGGGTGTGTTGCAATACTATCACCTATTTGATATATGTGGGTGTGTATGTTAAACCAAATATCACTGTAACCTGCTACAACATACCGACAAGGCATCTGGCGAATGACCTATGTAGACATAACGTATAATGCTTCGTTTGTCTTTTTTGAAGTTGCAGTTTTCATTTGCCAGGGATAACAGCTAAAAAATTAGTGACCGGATGAAAGCCTTTGATGCAGTAGTAACATTGAAACGTTAGGTCCAAGCAGTTGGAGTAAAGTTACTGGCCAGAATAGTTTGTTTATAATGTATTGCATGTACACAAAAAGATAAGGTTAATCATTTAAATAGCCTGTATTACCGACTTTAAAACACTGATCTCTTGGTTCTGCTATGGCATATCTATATTAGATGCATTTCACCACCTAACATAAACTTGAATCCTCAAATCCTTTGATAATATCCCGCCATATCTATGTAACAAGTGAACATCGAGACATGCTTTATCTTTATTTAACACCATTTCCATTGGCTATTAGATTATAATATATTACAAATCTGTTTCAAACAACATATTTCTGTTGAAGTTCAATAAAAGTGTTCTTTTGTTTTATCTAGGCAACTAATGGTTTGAACAGAATTTGAACCGTAAATAATAATTTACAGTTTTAGTCATGGCAAGGAAAAGATTGAATATTATTTAAAGTATTAATATTGTCAATACTAATGTTAAAAATGGTTGAAAAACCTTTATTTTATAAGCTGAACAGAAAGTTATATTACTACTGACATTGCTTTGTTATTTATGAAGAAATCTGGCATATATTTACATTTATCTTCAAAGTATTTTTTAAAAAAAAAATAAAATATAAATATATAATATATATATATATATATATATATATATAATAAGTACCTTTATGGTATAAATTTTTCTTTTATTTTTCAATTTATATATATATATATATATATATATATATATATATATATATATATATATATATATATATATATATAACACAACCCCAAATTTTTTAATTTTAAAAACCTGAAAAATTCAATTGAAATTAGGTAGATAAGGCATAAATTCTATGAAATGTATTCTTAAATATAATTAAATATTTTTGGATATTATTAAGGATTGACATATTAGGAACCAAAAGTAAACAACACTTATATAGTTCCAGAACTCATTTCTTACTTTAAGTTTTATAACTTTAACGAAGACATCAGAGTGAGGAAATCCGAAACCAATAACTGCAGTTAGAGACGTATTTCAAATAAAAATATAAATATCAAATGCTAGAAGAGTTAGTAATGGACATAATAATAATAATAATAATAATAATAATAATAATAATAATAATAATAATAATAATAATAATAATAATGTATATTTAATAAAGCGCCCTTACTAGCAGGAGCAATTCAAAGGCGCTGTACAAATATAATGTAATATAATAATACCCCAAATAATGTCTGTAAAAACCATGTAATGATTTAAAAGATAATAATTATTTATCTGTGAAAGCGACCTTAAATAGGTGTATTTATAGAAGAGACTTAAAATTTCCAAGAGACGACACATTTCTAATATTTGCCCAACTTATTCCACAAAGTGGGGGCTGCCACACTAAACGCACAATCACCATATGACTTGGCCGAGACACTGGCACCTGCAAAGTATCGGGTGGATGACCTGAGTTTTTGGGATCCCTTTTTAATGTAAACCAGTTCCCCGGTATTCTGGCGCCATATCATTAATTGATTTATAAGTTATTATCAGAATATTGAAATGAATATGCTGACTAACAGGTAGCCAATGTAGTTTTTGAAGAATTGGAGTGATATGATCATATTTTCTAGTATTTGTTACAATGCGAGCTAAAATATTCTAAAATTTTAAAGTTTTTATAATCAGGAAAAAAGTCTATACGAGATGAAAAAGGCATAACTACAGTTACAAGAATGTTTTAAACAGTGGATTTTTTTTAAAATGGTAGTAGGCAGCTCGGCATCGATTTACATGTTCATGTTTTTAATACTTGGGAAAAAAAAACCCCTAGATTTTTACTGACCATTAGGGGTAATCGAAGATGCACCCATCTGTAATGCTAGTGTTTTAGGGATTTAACACAATGTGGTGATGCCAAATAAAAATATTTGTTTTATTATCATTTATTTTAGAAGATTTTTTAGTCATCCAACGAATATCGAAAAAAAATGTTTAAATTTTTCAAGGAAGAGGAGAAATTTAAATGATTGTCAGGATCCAGTGATATATACAGCGTGTGTCATCAAAACAAGTGATATTTAACCCCATATCGCTGCGCAATGATCCCAAGAGGATGGGATACATTGAGAAAACCAGAGGGGCAAGAACTGAACCCTGTGGTACAAATAAAAAAACTGAATGTCAGATAAAAAACCATGAACGACACTCTCTCGTTGTTCCCGATAGGATATAAAACCCTTTGCTTTTCCTACAGACCAAACATGTCTTTTAAAAACCAGAGAAAAAGTACATTATGGTCAACTTTTCAAACAGAGACAGGTCCAGAAGAACAAGTATTATTTGGGTTAAATTGATCAATTGGCATCATAATATCATTTTTTTTACTTGAACCAAGGTGTTTCAGTGCTGTGACCACTTTTATAGGCAGACTGTAGTGATTCATTAAGGTTATTATTGAAAAAAATATTTGTTTAGATGGAAACCAACTGCCTTTTCTATAACTTTAGATACAAATGTAAGATTTGAAACAGGTCTGTAATTGTTTAGAATATTCCAGTCCATAGTGTGGTTTTTTATTAATGGTTTTACAAGGGCACTTTCATGGATCTTGGGAAAACACCCCAGATAATGATTTATTAACTATATTTGTAATTGGGTTTATCAGAACATCAAGACAATCTTTCCCAAGCCATGTAGGCATAGGGTCAACTGCACAGAAAGCATTAGATGACTTTTTCAGATATAAGTCTCTGTAAAACGCTTAAATGTATCCATCATGATATGCAGGACTCTTCTGCCAATGGCTTACCCTGTGATAAGGTGCTGGACTGGAACCCACTATGTATATTTAATATTTTTTGACAGAAGAAGTTATTAAAACAATGGGCCATATCTTTATCTGAGTTGATATTATTTGGGAGGACAGTTTGATTTTTATGTAATATTTTATTCACAACACTGAAAACAGTCCTTTGATTTCCCTTGGATGCTTTGACATTTTTATTATAATATTCAGATTTAGCAGAGGCAAGGGTATTTTTAACAAGAATTTTACTGACCTTGAAAATTTCAAAATGAACACACAAACTGGTCCTGATCTACAGCCGTTCACCATACCTTCTGTGTCTCTTTGCAGCCTGTATGTTCTTATTATACCATGGAAGTATTGGCCTGCTTGGCAGCATTTCCTTTGTCCTTAAAGGTGCATATTGATCTACAATGTCTCTCAAAGTACTGTCATAGAGATCCACCAGATGATCCACATCATCCGGTGGATCCAATACCAGAGAAGAGACTCGCAGATCAGCAAGAAAAGCCTCTTTGTCAATTGACTTATATCTTCTATATGAAATACATTTAGCTGAAACAGATTGTTTCTGTAAAGATACATTAATGTTAACAAGGAAATGATCAGACAGCACGGAAGACACAGACACACCCTTAATCAAATTGTCATCATCACGGGAGATGACAAGATCTAAGATGTGACCATGTATGTGTGTTCTTTCTTGGACATGCTGCCTGAGATTGGCAGATCTAAGAATGTCTGCCAGTTGTTTGGTATTTGCATTCCTCTGGCAATCTCAATGTATATTGAAATCACCTAAGATCAACAGATGACCACTGTTGGTAGCAAGAGAGCCAACAAATCCCGAAAATTCCTTGAAGAAATCTGCTGCTTTCAGGCCATTTATCTTAGTGGGGTGTAATCGGTAGATAATAGCTACACGAACACTTATCCCTCCAGATATAAAAGTCAGTTGGTAATTTTCAAAAGAGTTAGCCTGAAAACGCAAATGGGTTTCACACTTCAAAGAATCATGGAGAAGAATGCCGACTCCCCCACCTTTCTTGTGAATCCGAGCTGCATGATGCAATGAATATCCAGCTGGAGTCACATCACCAA
>JAODUP010000191.1:552500-598883 GCA_025642065.1 Paralvinella palmiformis | reverse complement strand
TCCAAAGATAAATTGGTCTTCTTATTAATACTAGTTATTTTAAGTTAGAACATCTAGTCAATGTTATAAGCCTACCTTTTATTTCCTCTATAGAAGCAGGTCTTCTCTTTTATCAGAAATCTAGTCAAAACTAGTCATTATCTTCTATATTTCACATGTTATTTACCCTGTTGGACGATTAAGAATCTGATTTTATCTTTTTAACAAGTTTATACACCTATACACCAATGTATATTTACTATTTATACTTAACAATTTACACCCTAGCTTATACAAACATTTTATCAATACTAGTAATCCGACTTTTTAACTTTTTATAAAGATTCGCTAAAACGGTTTTAATTCGAAACGTTCTAGGACACTGAATGGCCTAAATTGTGCCGATGTGTCGTTAAACAACATTCATCCATCCATGAAGGGGCAACATACTGTGGGGATATTTTTTGATCTAGAGAAGGCATACGACACAACGTGGAAATATGGAATTCTAAAAGACCTATATAATGCAGGGCTTCGTGGCAATATGCCAAAATTTATCTCCAAATTTTTGACTGGTAGAAACTTTACTGTCCGTGTTGGTAACACCCTCTCTGATTCTTACCACCAACAAGAGGGTGTACCACAAGGAAGCATCCTATCGGTAACACTATTCAGCATGAAAATAAATAACATAGTTAAATGCTTGCTGAATGGTGTTAACTGTTCTTTATACGTAGATGACTTCCTGATAAGCTACCAGTCAAAAAATATGAATTCCATAGAAAGAATTCTCCAGTTGTGTCTCAATAAATTAGAAAATTGGGCTGATGAGAATGGCTTCAAATTCTCCAGGTCCAAAACAGTTTGTGTGCACTTCTGCCAACAAAGAAAATGTCATCCAGACCCGACATTAAAACTATATGGGGTAGATATTCCCGTTTTAAAGGAAATTAAATTCCTCGGGGTAATATTCGACAGCAAGCTCTCCTTCATTCCACATATAAATTACATGAAGGCTAAATGTAATAAATCTCTAAACCTATTAAAAGTCGTTTCACGATTTGACTGGGGGGCAGATCGAACAACACTCCTCCGTCTGTATAGAGCAGTCATTAGATCTGAACTAGATTACGGGTCGATTGTTTGGGGATCGGCTCGTAAATCATATATCAAAATACTAGACCCCATTCACCACCAGGGCTTGAGAATAGCCACAGGGGCATTTAGGACCTCCCCAGTGGAGAGTCTTTATGTTGAAACTAATGAGGAATCTCTTTACAGACGGAGAGAACGACTGTCTCTGCAATATGCACTACAGTTAGGTAGTTCTCCGGCAAATCCTACATTTGATATGGTATTCAACCCAAAACTCCAAGATAACTTCTTACTCAGACCGAAAACTATCCCAACTTTTGGAATCAGAATTCGGTCTTTGAGAGAAGACTTGGAGATTGAACCATGTCAAATAGAAAATATACGCCTACCTCATATCCCGATTTGGGATATGATGGAACCAACAATTTTGTATGGTCTGAGAGCGGGGAAGAAATCTGATGTTTGTCCATCGGAATTTCAGAGCCGCTTTCACATCATACAAAATAAATATGATGACCATCAGTTCATCTATACTGATGGTTCAAAAGAAGGCGATAGAGTAGGATGCGCTGTCGTTTGTGGTAGGCAGTGCGTGATGGAACGTCTGCCTGACGTGGCCTCCATCTACACAGCAGAACTTCGAGCTATTTACCTCGCACTCCATCATGGTATTAGCTCTACTGGGGACAAACTTATTATATGTGTGGATTCTTTGTCCTGTCTACAGGCCATTGAAAACCTAGAAATAGAAAATCCACTCGTCCTCAGTATTTTAGAACTACATTCCACCTTTAAAACTCTAAAAAAGGATGTAGTATTCTGCTGGGTACCGAGCCATGTCGGTATTCGTGGCAATGAACTCGCCGATAAGGCTGCCAAAACTGCTCTAAAAGGTCGGAAGATCAACATTCCATTACCGTTCACTGACTTCCGACCTATCATAAAGCAATACGTTAGAAAGCAGTGGTCAGATTTCTGGTCACTGCAATCTGAAAATAAATTGCATGCAGTGCAGCCTGCATTAGGATGTTCGATGTGGTCCTGTCGGGAAAGGCGTCGTGAGGAAATTGTGCTCTGCCGTTTACGGATCGGGCATTCTTTCCTCACCCACAGATACCTTTTGGCTGGAGAAGATCCACCAGAGTGTATCTCCTGCCAAGAACGCCTGACAGTCGATCACATCCTCCTTCATTGCTCGGAATACCACCACATAAGAGTAAACTACTACCATGCAGAGACTCGGAAAGAGCTGCTGGACAATATTATCCCGGACACAATTTTAAATTTTCTAAGAGAAGCTGGTCTTTTCTTTTTAATATAAATTGGTAACGTCTAGTCATCATCATTCCAAAGATAAATTGGTCTTCTTATTAATACTAGTTATTTTAAGTTAGAACATCTAGTCGGTGTTATAAGCCTACCTTTTATTTCCTCTATAGAAGCAGGTCTTCTCTTTTATCAGAAATCTAGTCAAAACTAGTCATTATCTTCTATATTTCACATGTTATTTACCCTGTTGGACGATTAAGAATCTGATTTTATCTTTTTAACAAGTTTATACACCTATACACCAATGTATATTTACTATTTATACTTAACAATTTACACCCTAGCTTATACAAACATTTTATCAATACTAGTAATCCGACTTTTTAACTTTTTATAAAGATTCGCTAAAACGGTTTTAATTCGAAACGTTCTAGGACACTAAATGGCCTAAATTGTGCCGATGTGTCGTTAAACAACATTCATCCATCCATCCACTCAGTATATGTTTAATAATTCGACCACCTTTTGTGTACGTACGTGTGTGTGTATGTATCTGCGTGCGTGTATGAGTGCGTAAATCCGTGGGGATTAGTGTGTGTTTTTAGGATACATATATAGTGGCACTGACTCAGAACATCAACATGTAAAGATCCTTTGAAACATATACCTCCATAAATCTATACATAAACAAAACTATAAATACATCAATCTAAATATAAAATATTTTTCTCGCCTCAACATATCTATACATACGTAGTCCTTTACATGTGTCTGGGCTACTTATCAGCCTGTGGGGCCCAGTTAATCCACTTTTCGTATGCGACAAATATGTCACGCCCACAGAGAAGCAGCTACATGCAGGCTACGTACAAAAAAACGGAAGCGCGTTCAGAAATTACTATTTGATACCAGAACTCGCAGTCAACAACGCGTGCGTGTGGCTCAATTATAGGTTAATACAGATACAATATAACTACTTTGACACCATAATTTATATTCGTCAGTAATTTGCTCCCGTTCAATAGAAACCTATACATAAGAACATTTCGACACCACGCTACTTTAGAAGTAGACTTATGACTAAGCTCATAAAAAGCAGCCATTAATGGATTAGTACGAAATATCATCTCAATCCTAAGTAAATGCTATGATTGTGCGTGTGTGTTGGGATATATATATATATATATATGTGTGTGTGTATATATATAGTGGCACTGGCTCAGAAAATCAATACCTATACATCCTTTAAAACCTATGCCTCCATTAATTTATACATAATTAAATCAATACATTGTTGAATTTAAGCATAAAGCCGAAGCAAACAAAAAAGTACCATTTTATACCCACAGCTCGCAGTTAACACTCCATACATGTGGTTCAATTGTAGGTTAACAAATGTACAATATAAATACTTTGAGCCACAGCAAATTACTGCTGAATGTAAACTGTGATGTCAAAGGTAACCTACACTTAAAAACATTTCGATGCCACAAATCCTGATCTCAGCTACATTCTGGATTCGAATAGCTAAACCAATCATAATGATAACGAAATGTTTTATCCAAAGTGCTCGTATTTAAAAATATTTGAAAAGCATATAATGCAAAACAAATCAAATAATTATCTATAAAAATTGAGTTCTTATTTTGGGAATGATAACATTAGTACTTATTCGGATACTGGACAAGATGAATAAGGTAAGTTAATAATGAATACGATTTTTGTTTGTAAATCTGACATAATAAATCCTGAGTTACTTCTCTTTTCAACTAAAGATATCAGAAAAAGCTTTTTAGACTTTCTATTGTTCTTTCAGCCTTCTTCGTCAATAACACCTACTTCCATTTATTTAAACTTAGATTTAAAAAATACAGAAGATGATTCAGTGATAGATAGTCTTTTGTCAATGGATGGTTTATGGTGTAATTAACAATCGGCTCCACATTGTCTGTCAGTGTGTCTGTGTGTGTGAGGGGGGGGGGGTAATTTTAACCCAGAGCAACATCTGATCCTGTAACGTGAACCGCCTCGTCAATCTCACCTTAATTAATTACCTCCCTCATCCCCCCCCCCACTCCAAACATTTAATCATCTCACTCATCTTATCTCATTCTCTTCATGACTATATGGTATATTTTGACCAGAGAATGTTTTCACATCAACGATTGTACCAAATGAAGTCAAAACTTCAACACATCTGCTATAGGATTCTTAATGATCTATGTTCGCACTTTGTTAAGACTAAACGTAGATCTCTAACTGTCTCTAACAATAATACTACTTCAGATCCGTGTTAGCTTAACCATCGAACACTAATCGCTAAAAACGTTTATGTCACGTTGTTTCAACGTCTAATGTGATCCTCGGCAGATGGCTGCCATTAATGACGACATTTTCATCACCGGAAGTTGTCGTTCAGCCATTTATCTTCGTCCGAATGAAGAACGCCTCTCGGGAAGAATCGCTGTTTGTTGACGCCGGACCAGTGACAGAAAGATTGTTCTCCCGATTGTGTCATCTCCTCTAAATACCAACAGGATCACCGAGAAGAGTTTCCAGACAGAACAAACAGTTGACCGGAAGATCGCACAACGTATTGCGTCTACGTCATTACGTCATCCTTCACCACTGTTCCGTACGTAAACGTAACAGGGAGCGTCAATATTGACTCGTACAGAAAACATTCCCCGTGTACACAGGATGATGTTTGGTTTTGACAAATGATGACAGTTATTGGTTTATCGTTCGTGTGTCGAGTAATCAGTACAAATGTCTGTTATCTATCTCTAGTCGTCGATATTCTCTTATCATAAACGTCCTGGATAACACGTTCTACTTCATCTCGATCATTTAAGATGAATAACAGTCATCTCTAATCTGAAATGAGGAATTTTGTTATAAATCTAACCAGAAGGGCGGATAAACAGGCGAATAGACGAGCAGATAAACTAACAGATATAGACAAAAACAGACACGGACAGAGAAAACAAACTGACAAAAAGACGGACTGACAGAGAGAAAGACGGATAGACAGACAGATAGAGAAATACGCTGAATTATATGTCCGCCAAGGTAATAAAAATTAGATGACGGTGCCATTAGAGTATTCACATAATAATATATTAACCCCAAATAATTATAACAAATACTTAGCTATGAGCCCTCTCTCTTTATCTAGATATATATATATATATATATATATATATATATATCCATCTATATATCTATCTATCTCTCTCGCTAGCTCACTCGGTTTCCTCCTCTCCCTCTCTATCGCTTCGCTTTCTCTCTCTCCCTCTTTATAGAGGGGAGGGGTGGTTACACTTTTTCTGTTTACACACCCTCAGCATTTTGTTCCTGGATATGACGTCAGTGGCCTATAAGTACACATCTTCGCTAAGGAAGAGAGAGAGAGAGAAAGAAAAGGCCATTTTCAAATTGATTGAAAGACTTCAATAAATAAACGGACCGACTTATGGCGTCATAGATGGCGCTATCGTATATCATCTTCGTACTAATTAAGTAGTCTACGGTAGCACTTACCAGTAAAACGGTCAGCCATTAATTACGATCATGATTAATTGTCAATAAATCACGTGGTACCATGATACGTCGTTTTATGGTTGTTAATGGTTGCCTTTTAAAAGATGTTACCTTTTACGATGACGCCAGAGCACCGTAAATATCACATCTTCCTACGCTTCGATCATAAATTTAGTAGTCAAAGCTTTGTTGTTGGTCTGTGTAATATTTGTTATGAAATCAGGCGTTGATATTTCGGTATTTTAATGAGTATTAATGGACTGGATAATGGCGTCATTATTTACGTTATAATTTTTGCTACAAAAATAAACAAAAATTCCATCAACGTACACTCTAATGATTTACGAATTAAACTCTCACACGCATGCGCACTATCACACTTATATCACGTATGTGACACTAGATGATATACACCACAGACTTATTGTTCCCCCCCCCAACACCAAATAATGATCGAAGATTCATTTATGGATGGATACTAGCTAATAATCAATCAATAATCATATTGACCGTAAAAGTGCAGATTTTGATTTCAACCCTGTTTAAACTAAGAGACCTGTTTTGTTTTATAAAGTTAAATTAAGAACTAATAATTGCTAGTTGGGGAAGATAAATATGTGTATCTCACAAAGAGTTAGCATGTCATTTTACTATCTGTGTCAATGTTATTTATCTTCATTTATAGATTAAATGTTTCAAAGTTATTTAATGTTTTATTCCCCCAAAATGTTATACATTTACATAGTTTTGTTGGAAGGATCGTTTCGTTTGTCAGAAATAACCTTCATTAAACCTGGATATTGATTCTTATCAAAGAACTAATTGCCTACTTATTTCACTAACTTTATTGACTAAATGAATGAAGGAAGGAAGAAATTAATTAGTCAATTAATTAATTAATTAATTAATTAATCATTCAGCTGTTGTTGTTTTTTAAGTAATAATAATCATGATCAACGTCGCAACATAACCAAAACAAGTGTCTCTAAGAAGCTTCACGCAGAGAGGTGTATTTCGATTGTAAAACAAATCTTTCTGTTTTGCATAAATTATATAAAGGGAATTAGAAGAAGATGGCTCTAAATCTGACATATACAAAGGTATAATTAGAAGAAGGAAAATACTTTAGATATGACCTACATAAAAGGGATTATCTGAGAGATATTGTGATTGGAACAAGTGAGCTTTAAGAATCTGACGTATTGTGAGAACTATATCATCAACTAACGTGTTCCACAAGTCTTCTGCAATCATTCTTATTGTGTAGAGTTAATATAATTGGAACCAAAGGAATACAAAGACAGTTTATGTCATAAATCAGAAACTAAACTAATAATTATAAGTGCTTGTATCAAATTCAATTATGCCTCTTCAATTATGTCTTTACAAAAATATATATATATATATATATATATAATAAAATATATATATAATTATCATCTCACATACAATACTATTCAATACTACTATTGTAGTGATGATTTGTCAAAGATTGAGACAGTTTAGGATCAGTGCTTGAAATATAATTTGACAATATTAGATGAGCTGTAACATCCGACGTCACATATAAGTAAAAACAGATTAATACACCCATGCACAATCCAGTGATATTAGGTTTATTTTGCTGATGATGTAGTTTACGAAGACGCTTATATTTATTTTATAAATATTAATTTGTAGCAGGTATTGTTTTATCTACCTGGTCAATACTACATAGTATCTATGTTATGGGATAAAGCGAAGTTTTGATGGAAGACAACATCGTCCCAAGTTTCATTGTTCGCACCAAATAGTAACAATTGACTTGAGTTTTGAGATTAGTTGTCGTGGAAAAACGCCTCAGACTTTTTTTATCTGTTTTAATTTTACTTGATACAATTGCTTGCGCTGAATGTTGGGTATTTCATTAAATCCAAGACGCGAAATTTCACCATTATACACAAATCCTTGCCATAGTCAGTTATATTGAGACAGTAACTAGAATTTAACTATTATTGTACAATATAAGCTTTTCAACTTATTTTCTAATTGGCGCTGAAACGAAACTGGATTGTTTTCTTCCGAAATTATGTTTTTTTAACGTTCCGTTTTTCAGTAAAACATTTCCAAACATTCCCTAAATAATAATTTCTACAAAAATAAATCCGACAAATATGAAAATAAGACAAACAAGAAACGCCAATAAGACAGCTAAAAAAAAATTAAAAACCATGTCATTGGACCGTAAAAACGACTTGATTGAGAGTGATGAAAGTGTATTAATAGTTTTGTGTTTCATTTCTTGTGTTTCAGCCATTTTATGTTTCACAAAATTTAATGGTACATTATGATACCACTTATCGTTTCAGAATGACAGTTAAAAATTGAAAACAACAAGTAATAATGAACGCGAATATATGGGTATTTATCAAGTATCACGCGCGCTCGCGCGCACACACACACACACACACACACACACACACAACACACACATATATATATATATATATATTTGTAGTAACGATATTAGTAATGTAGCTGTTTTATCATCATCTGATGTCTTATCTTGTCAGTTTTGTCAGTTCCTTACCAATTATTTTTCTCCATCTCACATCATCCGTAGCATCTTCTCTTTTGAAAGCCTCATTAGTTTAATTGACCTTCGTGGATAACGTGGTCAGTGCCGTCAGCTCCGAAGCGGAGCATCAATCAAACTCCCTCTGGCGGTGGTGTAAATGTTACTGTGAAACGGAATACGGCAAGCGACCAGAATGACGTAAGCAACTGGTGGCTGATCTAATAAGACAATATAACTGGACTACTCGCCGATCTTCTGACGCCATCACTCTCCATCTCTCTTGCCCTTCCCGCTCCATGGATCACTCAGAAATGCCGATAGTCATCAGAACCTGTGTACAAACTTCATTATTAGTCTGGCATATTGTACTTCCATGGTGAACCACACCCGCCTGGATGTGTTGACATTTTGGGTGGCATTTCGAAAAAGAAGCGAAATTAAAATCGGGCAAGAAACGTTATAATAATCTATTTACAGTAACATTGGAAAATATTTACGTTTATAATTATCAGATGAGTGGATTGTTTTTACGCCGGTGTTTGAGTGTTAATTAGTTAATTAACTTATTCCATTTAAAACTCTTCGACTCCCTCACGTTAAGGTGCACAAAATCGAATTGGTTGCATTTACAATGCAATCGAATCTACATGGACTTTAAAAAATAGCCATGCCTCTTCGAGCTATAAAAATGGCTCGATATTTTACGGTAGCCGTGACTTCAGCTGTAGAACACAGATGATGGAGCGTTTTTAAATGTCACATTTCAGATATTACATTATTGATGCTCAGAATGAGGATGGTGATGTTTATGGACGTTTTCGTGTGGTTTCTGCTCCTGAATTAGTCAACTCAGAGTTGGTAGACAGGACTTAACAGCCTAAATATGCTTTATGGATTACCTATCTCCAGTCCAACGATGGTATCTGATACATTCAGTCAGATGATTATTTTGTCTTGTGAGAATAAGTATATGAAAGGTTTCTATCACGAGCTATATACATCACCGGTTATCAAGACGTTCTTTGGAGTTTTGATTAGCAGGTGAGTTCTCATCAAGTGGACATTTTCTCATCACAGTCATATACTTGCATCTATCTGCCCGAAATTGCATGAAACAGTAAGTCTCTCTCTCTCTCTCTCTCTCTCTCTCTCTCTCTGTGTGTGTGTGTGTGTGTATTTGTGTATGTGTGTTTGTTTTGTATTTATATATATATATATATATATATATATATATATATATATATATATATATATATATATACTCATACATCTTCATACAGAGAAAGAGGATAGAAGGTATAGGAAGTCAGTGATGGGCAATGTTACATTACTATCTATTTTCAGCCAACTGATGCTAGCATAAATCTATTCTATTATCTATTCTGTCTATCTCCATCTCTCTATCTACATGTCTAACATCTGACTATCTATGTCGCATATCATTCTATAACTAATAAATAACGTACACAGAGAAGAATACCATCAAAGTGAACGATTACATCAAACGGAACGATAGACGAAAACTGACAAATGGACTTATGATTCAATAGTTCAGTTATGAATATATTAACTACAATAGACACTGAAGAACCTTTTAGAAATACTAGATATTTTGGTTAACAAGCTTTTTAAATCGTAACAATTATTTGAAAATCGGAGGTCATTATGACTAAATCACGAATGACATGTTAAACCTTTTTTTTTTTGAAGTTTTAATATAAAAAAAATGTGTTCGTTTATGATCTTTGGTGTTCTTGTTGTAGTAGCTGTTGTTGTTGTTGTTGTTATTATTATTATTATAGATTTTATTCATTGATAATTTTAACCATTTTTTATTATGTTTCTTATGTCTGCAGTATAACAGCTCAGCTTGTACCGAGTTATTATAACGAGAGTAAAACTTCACACGACGGGTCGCTGTAAAAATAATCTTTTAAATTAAGTTCCCTGTGAAGATAATAACACCAGCTTATTGTACCGAATCTATCGATCCAAAGGCTAACGGGTAGTGCTACTGGTCACAGATCTTTAGCATATACATGTAGGTTCAAATCCAGACCGGGCTATGTCAGAAGGGTGTTTCATCTATCGCTTCGCCTCATTACCTTTGGATGTCCCGCGGTCCATTTAGCGTGGCGTGTGCACAAAACTAGTCATCAAAAGCAGCAATATTTACATAAATATTTTACTATATTTCATTAATAAGCACTGACAGGAGTTCGATAATACTCGGAGATTCACATATATCTATCGCCCTAGATTGTTATGTATGTGTACGTGCTATATGTGTACACCTTTACACGTGTCGACGTATATTTATTTTCCTATTCGCCTAACCGTAAATGTGTTTACAAACGTCAACAATGCTAGTCTAGTTTGGCAGAAATTAAAGTTTTGTTTCTTCGCCTAACCAGCTGATACTGATAATAAAACGGATTACGATCGTGACACGTGACTAACTTATATATTAGCTGTGGGTGTCTTGTGTAAGAAAAACACATTTGAGTCATCATCTCTGACGCGGATGTATCTAGAGGTGACTTAGTCCTATCTGTATAAAACACAATCTTCTCTTCCAGAAAACCGTCTTCATCTTTAGTAAACTACATTTGCTTTTTATTCTACCTTTGATCTCTGTCTGTCATCTTCTGTCTGTGTTTATCTAAATATGGTTTATTTATTATGTCATATTATTAATCATCCCTAATCAGTTATTATTCTCTGTTTAAGTTAAATAAGAATCGCTGTTAGTAATTCTATTATTCCATCTTGTGTTTGTGTGCGTGCGTGCGTGCGTTCGTACATGTGTGCGTGTGTGTGCGTGCGTGCGTGCGTGCGTGCGTGCGTGCGTGCGTGCGTGCGTGCGTGCGTGCGTGCGTGCGTGCGTGCGTGCGCGTGCATGTGTGTTTCGGTGATCAATTCAGTTTATTACGTACACTGTGTATAGAATTCGGCTCAAAATTTCAGCTGTCATCCGGAGAAATTTTAATCAAAGAATAAATTTGACTTTTCACCAAATTGTTAAATAGTAATCTATCCGTGTTCTTAAATCTTTTCTTGTCCATTCTTTCACCATAAGAAATACGAAACAATGCTTTCATTTCATCAAACAATTATCCGGAATATTTCTTATATCATGTCAAGTTTTAGATCATGTATATGTGCTTCACTAATATTATCGCCTGTATGACCTCGATACAGAGATTTCTATTACGAGGTGATGGGTTCTGACCCGGAATGACAAGCTGTCAATCACCAGAATCATTAGTGTGATGACTATAATGACGAGTTGTCAATCTGAAGTTCTCAATATCGTCTAATCTACTCCAGAAAGTGTAGCACTCTTTGTGGAGACGTCTTATGGATATTATCTCCGACAGTGTCACCTTGTCATCATAAGATGATGTAAGTTGGTGCCATCCTGAGATTATCATCGATGATACACTTCAAGATTCTGGATGTAGAAAAATCCATGTAGTTACAGTTATTAGATTCTGGTCATTATATCGACGGGTTTTTTCAACTTCGGGATCGCACGGGACCAGGGCCATCTTAACAGCATTATAGGCCACGGGGCAAAAGAGTGCACTGGGGCCCCTACCTACACAACCACCCACAGAAATAAACATGTAAATGGTCGAGATCCGTATACATACATGCACGTCAGGTTGCAGAGTTGACCGTGATATTACATCAGATGAGAATGCCGATGTCCGATCGATATAGTAAAATATATTTATAGTTTAGTATAGCATAGTAGTTATTTATTGACAGCAAGTCACAATATACATTGATTAGCATGGGGCCCCTATGTTCGTGGGGCCCCCAAGCAACTGGCCAGCGTGCCCATGCGTTAAGACGGCCCTGCACGGGACAGCTGCCAGTTGCTCCCAAAATAGTCGCTGTCACAACAAACTGTTACCAATCATTCCTGAAGCCATTGATTAGGAGCACCAGAAACACGTGGTAATTTGACGGCTTGGTAGAGAAGATTCTGGATTACCTAATCCAAACATTTTAACTAAAATTCTTAAATCTACTCAATTTTTAATGTTAGGCTCATCTATTGGCCGTTATTATGAGTGACTCTGACGGGGACAATGTCGTGGATGAATGATTTCGAAACGAGCGTGTGTTTTATTAGAAATTGTAATGTGAACCAATTGTTATGGTTCATATTATGTGCCAATATAGGGGAATCTATTATACTAACATATATTACCTGTTGTTGTTGATTGCGTTGGTATGAATGTTTCCTATATGAATCAATACTAGTCTGTGTCACGTCAGTTGTATAAACCGGTGTATGTTATATCGTGCTTTTGGTGTGAATGTTTGTATTATCAATACTGTACTAGTCTTTGCCATGTTAATGTTTGTATTATCAATACTGTACTAGTCTTTGCCATGTTAATTAAATAAATTAACGTATGTTGAGTTGGGCGTTTGTGAATAAAATATACAGTATGCGATTAGTAAGAGTAGCACTTTCAGAGCATCACGTGAAGTTCCGTACAACATGGTGGTTTTGCGACAAGAAAACTTGGTGACAGAAATAATTGGCCATATTTTGTCACTCGCCATTATTTTACACTGATGATGTCGTATGGCGTATTAAGTATTAAAGCAGACATTAACCCTCTATTTGTACCTGGCGTCGTGCCTCTTTGTTTTGTCTTAAGATGTTAAGAATATTAGTAAGACGGCATATCCAAGCCCATTTACACAAAACACATTTTTTTATGAAAGTTCATAGACAACGTTTCCTCCAAATTTTTAGGCGTAGTAGGAACGAGGTGAATAAAATCCACACCGGGTGTTCCAAGAGAGATAGACTCTTGTATCCAATACAACTACAATATCAACTGACTAGAAGACAGAGATATGTCGGGATGACTCTCAAATAGACAATATTACATATTGCAGTTATGGGTCTAGAAGTTACTAGGTAAACGTTAAAATGGATTAATTAGCTCACCTTCAGCCAATATGATGATGTAATAATATATATGAGTTTTCAACATTAATGATGATGATGATGATTGATGTTTTACAGCTACCTTTGTGCACATGGTAGGCTAAATGTGGCGAGCGACCTCCAAAGGTAATGAAGCGAAGCCAAAGATGAAACAACCCTCATATATGCCCATTCGAACTCAGGGGGTAGTGATCTGTGATCCAACGCGCTACCAGTTAGACAACGGAGGCGCCCGAGTTTTTGTTGTTATATGAAGGGCATCATTCTGAATTCGTTGAAGACATTGAGGTTATAATCACATATCCCATATAACAAGGACTTCAAATAATCCATACGAGATAAAACAAAACAATGGACCAATGTAAACAGTTCTTCTTCTTCTATTCAGACAATGAATGTACTTAAGATGGTATTTAAGACAGTAGTAGCCAACTCTACATACTGATGTGACATGCTCATTAATGGTAAATTACTATTAATATTATTATAAGAGTTAATTTTGACAAATGTATTACCAATGGGTTACGTATCTATTTTGAAGGATTTTATATAATCTGATGAAGCCAAATAGATCATCTTTTATGATTAAAAATTTTGATTAATTTAGATTAATTGTCATTACCACTAATATATAGAGCTGTGCGTCATTTGCTTTGTTTTAGTCTCGACACTGGTATAATCCAGATTCGAACCCAGGACTTGGAAGCTTCCAGCTCCAATCTCATCATAGTTCTATTACGAGTCAATATTGTATTTATTAGATTCATGTTATGAGACATACATACATACATACATCCAGACGTATATACATGGATGTACTTAAGATGGTATATACATATATAGGGGCGCCCTTGTGGTCTAACTGGTAGTGCGTTGGACCACAGATCACTACCACCTGAGTTCGAATCTCAGCGTGGGCATATTTTAAGAGTCTTTCATCTTTGACTTCACTTCACTACCTTTGAAGGACACTAGGCCCATTTAGCCTACCATGTGCACAAAAGTGCCCGTAAAACATCAATCATCAATCATCAACACACACACATATATATATATATATATATATATATATATACAGACGTACATATATACACACACACTCACATACATATATACATACATATATAAATACATACATATAAACAGACACACCGAGAAGTAGACAGATAGTAAAAGAGATTAGGACAGTATGCATGGTCTTAAAGCTAAAAGAGGTTTTTAGAAGAGGTTTCATCCACCAATAAAATGCACTGGCCCGATCATTTCATTTGCATAGAGAACAGCCTTCGGTTGATGGTTCTAGCGTTATGGCTGAACAAACTATGAACTCTACATAAGACATAAAACCAGACGTACTTTGGGTGCGTTTGTTCAGGTGACCCACCAACCTCCAAAATGTAATTCGGCATACCTGTCAAAAAGAGGCTGAGAAGCATTTCTATGTTATTGAACAACAAATGTAGAGTGTCGTTATGGCAGAAGTGCTTTTGCTCTCTACCAGACGGCGCTGTCACATCTATCCGTTATGAGGTCGTTGGCTTGACCGGAAGCCGTTGAAATGCTGCGTCACGTGACCATCTATCGTCGATAATCGTCACTGGATGTGGTTCGGTTTTGATTCATTTTCCTATTTGATGTGCGCCGCCATCCGGATCGAGGCGATAAAACAAGGCGGATCCCGATGATTTAAGGATTGGACGTCTTTATGCTCGTACTACACACCATTATGTTCTCGTTGCGTGCCCACCGATTTATAACGTATCATCGTCAAATGGCGTGC
This sequence comes from Paralvinella palmiformis, assembly GCA_025642065.1. Lineage (NCBI taxonomy): Eukaryota > Metazoa > Annelida > Polychaeta > Terebellida > Alvinellidae > Paralvinella > Paralvinella palmiformis. The sequence continues at coordinate 583,682 of JAODUP010000191.1, read as the reverse complement.
ATCGTGAGAAATGGCGGGCGAAACGCCGTAAAATGAGACGCAGAATGGCCCGGAAATAACGCCATCGAATGGCGGGCCGGATAAACGAAGGTTCTCGGTTCGAGTTCTCTAATTCGACGCTGATCTTTAACGCGTACGCCGATTGACTAGAGCCATTAAAGAACGCCAGGCCGAGAAACAAACAGGTAGCAATAACAATAACCATATCAATAATGATAATGTTGATAATGTTGATGATGATGATGATGATGATAATAATAATAATAATAACAACAATAATAATAATAACAATAACAAGCCAACTAATCTGGAAGAAAAAGGTTAATGTTTATTCTGAAGTTCATAATAATTCCATATATACGTCGTGGAAGACAAAGAGCAATCGTTTTCATATTCGACTTATAAAAGAAAACAAGTATTTCAGTCGTATTTCATCTATTAAGCGAATGCCATTCGTTGGTTTTTCTAATCCAAACGACTCCACTCCGTTTCCTTTTCCTACCTTCGTCCATCATAAATCGTGTCGTAATTCTTCGCCCGCTCCCGCTCAGCTTCGTGAAGATCCAGGGAGAAGTCGCCCTGAAAACGGTCGCTCTTTCCGAAACGGCCGTCGGGATATCGCGTGATGAATCTCGCTCACTTCTTCGCCACTTCGTCGTCGGCCGAGTTCGCTTCGATCGTAAATAGCGCCGTGAGCGGCCCCTACCGGCCGCCGTAGATCATCGTTAAGTGTTAACGTATCTCGGGTCTCGGACTGGCGTTGGTATTGGCATCCGCCGGACGCGAGATACCGAGATACCGTGCCACCTTCGCCGAGATACCGTGCCATCTTCTGCTGGACACCGGCTAAGGTTCACCGATCTTTATGGTAATGGCAGTAGCAGCCTGGATTGGACCATTTCTGACACGACTCATCATTTGTTACATAGATGCCGAGACTGTCATCGGGATGACATAACCGTCGTCCGGATCTGAGATACTTTAGGACGATCATTGGACCGCTTGTCTACCAGTGTTTGCCCATAATTATTTTTGCGGTGCTATCAGTGTTTCGCTGCAAACCTCCAAATCTCGCGATCGGACCCAAGCTATATTTATGTTCATTCGCTAAAAAAAGTAGAAACCGAGTAGACCTTTAATCATTTGTCTGAGGTGAGAGTAGAGCTGAGACGCAACAAAACAATGTTTAACTCACTCCTTCCAATTTTCCACCTATCAAGTGGCTTGTTGTGAAAAATCATTCTACTTTGGAACATCTGGCGTATTATATAATGTGGGCGTGTAAACAATCTAGATGGAAAATGTATGGTAGATGGGTGCTTGGAAGTGAGTGAGTGAGTGAGTGAGTGAGTGAGTGAGTGAGTGAGTGAGTGAGTGAGTGAGTGAGTGAGTGAGTGAGTGAGTGAGTGAGTGAGTGAGTGAGTGAGTGAGTGAGTGAGTGAGTGAGTGAGTGAGTGAGTGAGTGAGTGAGTGGTGAGTGAGGTGAGGGTGAGTGAGTGGAGGTGAGTGGTGAGTGAGTGAGTGAGTGGTGAGGAGTGAGTGAGTGAGTGAGTGAGTGAGTGAGTGAGTGAGTGAGTGAGTGAGTGAGTGAGTGAGTGAGTGAGTGAGTGAGTGAGTGAGTGAGTGAGTGAGTGAGTGAGTGAGTGAGTGAGTGAGTGAGTGAGTGAGTGAGTGAGTGAGTGAGGGTGGTGGGGGGGGGGGGGGGGTGGTGGTGTGGGGTTGGTGAGAGGAGTGGGTGGTGGGGGGTGGTGGGTGGTGGGAGTGAGTAGACTAACACAATCAAACAGTCCACACACACAAATACCCAACCACCCACAAACACCCGCCCACACAAACACCACCCACGCACCAAAAAACAAACACGTACACTCACACACAAATATCTCCTATACACAAACACCACCCACACATAGACACCCCTACGAACACCCTAATACATAGGCAACCCTCACACAAAAACACCCTCAAATACAAACACACCCGCACATACCTGAGACATATCCCCGGTAGAGTAGCTCCTACCATGACTCATTGCCATGAGGAAGTCAATCAAAGATTTGTCACTTTAAGACGTTTTTCAATAATTTCCCCAGAGGTCGCTCTACCTGACAGTACACTATTGTCATTGATCACTGGTCCATTAATGTGGACCACCATAAAAATCCAGACAATCTACAACATCTGGATCAACAACAATATGGCCGTTGCCACGACCATGCGATCATGATAGACATTCCTGAACTATGGTTTCCCTTCCGGAATAATCAAGATTCGATCTTTCATTCAGTAGAAAATAGCTTAATTATCGATCAACATCAGATACCTGTCAATATCAATGATTGATGATTATCATTATATGTTTTGAAAGTTATATATATATATATATATATATATATATATATATATATATATATATATATATATACAGATATAGATATACAATTTCTTTTTGTGATTTAATTGAATTTTCATTATAATGATGAGTTACAGTTGGCTCCTGTGATAACAGAGTGATTAGGGCGCTGCGCTGCAAACTCCACATCAGAGTTCAAATCTGTATTATATTTGTGGGAAGTTTCCAAAGAAAATCTCCCCTCGGTCCTACGAAATCAATTAATAGTGAGATTTGTTTGTTTTTTTTTTTTTTTTTTTTTTTTTTTTTTTTTTTTTTTTTTTTTTTTTTTTTTTTTTTTTTGGGGTTTGTGGTGGTGAGGATGTATGATAGGTGATGTGGAGGTATAAGTCGCGTGGTGACGAGGTATGGTAGGTGGTGTGGAGGTATATGGTGGGTGGTGAGGAGGTATGGTAGGTGTGTGGAGGTATATGGTGGGTGGTGAGGAGTATGGTAGGTGATGTGGAGGTATATTGTGGGGAAGATGTATGATGGGATGTGGAGGTATATGGTGGGTGGTGACGAGGTATGGTAGGTGGTGTGGAGGTAAATGGTGGGTGGTGAGGAAGTATGGTAGGTGGTGTGGAAGTATATGGCGGGTGGTAGGTAGGTATGGTAGTGGTGTGGAGGTATATGGTGGGTGGTGAGGAGGTAAATGGTCGGTGGTGAGGAGGTATGTGGCCGGTGGAGGTATATGGTGGTGTGGTGGGATGTATGGATTGGAGAGGTGTATGTTGAGGAGATATGATGGGTGGTGGTGTGTGTGATGGGTGTTGGGGTGTGTGATGGGTGGTGAAGAATTATGGCGAGTGGTGGAGACGCATAGAGGATGGTGGTGAGCTCTAGCAGATATTGAAAACGTTAGGCTGGGTGGATGATGAAGTGGTGGGTGATAGGGTGATAGAGAAATACGGTGGGTGGTAGGGATGTATAATCTTTGGCGTCGAGATCTAATGGACGGTGTAAGGGTGTGAGGTGATGTGTACAGGGTATTGGTATAGTATGGCATAGTGATTCAGAGCTGTAGAGAATGGTATAGATCTAGGGCAGTGGCTGCTCAAAATAGGTTGTGTGTGTGTTTTGTTGTGTTTTTTTTTTGAGGGGGGGCTATCTTAGATAATGATAGATTAGTGAGTGAATGAGTGGTTTGTTTAGTCTCGTGTCTTCTCATAACTGGGACACACTGTCATGAGGTAACTTATTAGAGGAAATGAAGTGATCGAATGAAACATCCCACAAACGCAGGTAACACTATCACCGAACTCTGATCTGTACGTCTGGGGTTCAATGCGCTCTATTGACTGTGCCACAACACTGCCCATTTGATGAAAGAGATTATGACTATCGTACTGACGGCTACGGGCTAATATCGCTTAATACACCGTACATTTAGTCTCCTAATAAGCAACAATATCCCGATCAGAATCCCTTCTTTCCGGATCCATTTATCAGCGACGGTGATGCCCGGATCAATCCATCATCAACCCGGAAGTAAGTTACCGCGTCGACAGAAGCCGTTTTTGGCATTAGCGAGCAGTCATCCCCTATTATCGCTCATATTTATTTTCCCATACAGTATAACCGGCGCCTATTTAGCGGAACCGAGCGCCAATATAAGATACTATAGAGTTACTTTCGTATTATATATTAAACAAATATGTATAATACATTAATGTCTACGGTAGGTTATTGTTGTTTGTAGAAAAACCAAACCTTGGTTATTTGCCAAACTAGAAATCATATCGGATACGAACCGGTAATTCATCGTTCGTCCTCCGAGTCAATTTGTATACTGTATATTTGTTCGTCCGTCTGCCTATCTGTCTGCGTCTTTGTCTGTCTGTTGGTCTATCTACAAGCCTATTTTGTTTGTTTGTCTGTCCGTTCGTTTGTTTGTCTGTTTGTTTGTCCGGTTGTTTGTCTGTTCGTCTATTTGTCTATCTGTCTATCTGACTGTCTGTCTGTCTGTCTGTCTGTCTGTCTGTCTGTCTGTCTGTCTGTCTGTCTGTCTGTCTGTCTGTCTGTCTGTTTCCCCATGTCATAGTCTGTGAATGTTTTTGTGTATGCTTCTCTAACCTGTTATAGTTGGCCACTTGTTTTGAAAACGTCCCCCCCCCCCAAACAAAAATACAGAATTCTCTGCTGATATCTTATTTAAACCAATAGATCCCGTTTAAGTGTCTGTATCACTCAGTCTGCGATCTCCATCCATTAACATCTCTCCTACACTCAACCACGTGGGTCCCCATGCACACTGTCCCGTTAAAACATCCCTCTACCATAGAGCCCTTGAGATTACGGTTTGGATTAACCCATCGGCGTTCCCATCACTCGCCATCAATTCGGACGTTACGTCAGTCGAAGTGTTAATATGAAAGAATTGCGCGTGTCGCACATTTTATATCCTGACGATCCTACAGAAAGGTCAACGAGGTCGTATCATGCAGGCCAGGTCATTCATAAACATGGACGTATATAAATATCTATTGTTGTAGAGAAGAGTCAGTTAACTAATTTATTATTGATGTAGCAGATTGTGTTGTCTCATTAATGGTTTAATCGTACTCCGACAGAATTACAATGGACGAGAGTGGCTCGCTTTAATGACTGCAACAAAACGATTGGAAGATAATTAATTTAAGAACCAATAGAGTGATTCCGAAGATTGGATTTCATTTCATAATAATAACGACAACAACATCGACCATAATAATAATAATAATAATAATAATAATAATAATAATAATAATAATAATTGCATCAACATTAATACCAATAACAAACATATAAATAAATAAAGGTAGTAATGTTGCTAAACGGGATAATGTTAAATATTGATCTCTCTTGTACTCGCTGTCCCTTTACTCCATGCCAGATACATAAGATCACATTAAACAATAGGTTATGGTATCATAAGATCACACCAAACAATAGGTTATAGTATCATAAGATCACACCAAACAATAGGTTATAGTATCATAAGATCACATTAAACAATAGGTTATGGTATCATAAGATCACATCAAACAATAGGTTATGGTATCATAAGATTACATCAAACAATAGGTTATAGTATCATAAGATCACATTAAACTATAGGTTATGGTATCATAAGATCACATCAAACAATAGGTTATGGTATCATAAGATCACATCAAACTATAGGTTATGGTATCATAAGATCACATCAAACAATAGGTTATGGTATCATAAGATCACACCAAACAATAGGTTATGGTATCATAAGATCACATCAAACAATAGGTTATAGTATCATAAGATCACATTAAACAATAGGTTATGGTATCATAAGTTCACACCAAACAATAGGTTATGGTATCATAAGATCACATCAAACAATAGGTTATAGTATCATAAGATCACATTAAACAATAGGTTATGGTATCATAAGATCATACCAAACAATAGGTTAGGGTATCATAAGATCATATCAAACAATAGGTTATTGTATCATAATATCACATCAATCTATTGGTTATGGTATCATAAGTTCATACCAAACAATAGGTTAGGGTATCATAAGGTTTTACGCCCCTACATAATGATAGATGTTCTTTAATGTCAGAGATTTTCCTAATCAGATTGCTTGTTACTTATTATTGTATAATCATTCCGAATAAATGGTTTCCACAAACTGATAGCTTTGGTTTTGTTGTTCGGGGAGAATCCCCAGGCTGTCGCTTAATCAGCACAGCCTCTATGTTGGAGTGGTTGAGAAACCACCTCCCCCACCACTCACAGGGGAGCAGTACGGAAAGATGGAGCCGAAATACCCTGAGGGTGGTCACTGCCAGAGTGTTTTACGTCCTCAGGGGGTTTTTAACGTCCCCCTTTATTTTTAAATAATTCAGTGGAGACGGCAGCGCCATTTAACGTGGTCAGCCACCCACGATGTAGTGAGCCGAGAAATTAATCCCTGGAAAAGTTTCGACCTCTTGCGGGGTTCGAACCTGCGACCGTTGGCACCAATTGCCGGGTGCTTAACCACAAGGCCACCGGAGCTCACTACTGATAGCTTTGTGCGCCGAGAGACTTTAGTACATCGTAATACACGGTGTCAGAAGATGGAGAGAAACAGATAACAAGGATGATCCAACACAAAATCCTAAAAAGCTAAAGGACACTATGCGGCAACAAAAACTTATATAAATGAAAGGGTAGAATTTAATTAACTTAAGCTCGCCCAGACGGAAGACATAAACAGTTGGCAAACCAGGTGTCGCCAACAAGATGAAAAATGTGAATACTGTGATCAGTGTACACCAGAATTGATTGGTGATCGTTTCACTGTTGGAATTAATGACAGAACTCTGATAATAAACCGTGTGGTGAACGATCTTCGTATATCTCTCGAAACAATTATACTACATGCACAAGCTTATGAGGCGACAAAGACTAAATTAGACAGAATGATTCCCCATGTAGAAGAATAGGTTAATTTCACACATTCTCGTAGTACAGTAGCCAAGAAGAGAAAACCAATCAAACAAGACGTGTGTCCATGGTGTGCTGATCCTGCTCACTGTAATAGCAAGACTGATTGTCGTGCCCAGCCAATAGCCAACCATAGCCAACCATAGCCAACGTTCTAAAGAACTGGAAGAGAGAATACATACCATACCGTATGACCTCGAAGAGATCCAGACAAAAAGGATCAGCTAATTGATATCCGAAAAGGAAAAAATACTTTACGGACATCAATTTTGGCGGCATGACAGATAATGCACACCTTAAGAATACTAAATTTCAAGTTGACACTGCTGCGACATGCAGTACCATTCACATGAATGACCTTGAAAGAATTGTTGACATTTGTGATCCTGAATTTGGAATCCAACACACTGATACAACAATCAATATGTGTAACGATGCAACAGTGAATCTGGCAGGAGTTATAGACTTAGTATGTATGAGAAATAAGAATTGTTTTGTGTTACAATTCTATGTCCTAGATGGGCCTGAGTTCCGCAACAAACTCCCATTAACGTGTGGCACAGATTTCTTGCTACCTGTTAAATATTGTAAGAATGGGTGTAGATTAGATCCATTCAATATGTGCCACACTCTCTATACACAAGGGGACTCCACTCACAGAGACATGTGTCAAAAGTTCTTACAGTGATGCATTTAGTTGTCTAGATTGCATAGGTGATCCTGTGCACATCAAACTAAATACCTGTATGAGACCAGTTAAATCAGAGATCAGGCGATATCCAGTAAATAAAACTCGAAGAGAATTCGTAAAATGATAAATGATGGCTACCTAGACCCAGTCAATGATCCAACCCCATGATGCTCACCAATGACAACTGTGAAGAGGCCTGAAAAGCCAAATCACCCTATACGGATATGCATGAACCCAGTCCGAACACTGAATATGGCAATTAAGCGGCCACTCTATTCGATGCCTACACTCGAGGAGAACTTGCATCACTTTAGCCGATGTATCAGTAGGTTTCAGCCAGGTTCTTCTAGACCGTGAATCAAGTTTCTGACAACTACGCACACGCCTATAGGACGCATAATATAGCTTCGTCTTCCATTTGGTATAAGTTCTGCCCCTGAGGAATTCCAGCGAAGACAGCGAGAAGTCATTGAAGGATTAAAAGGCGTGATCAATATCGTTGATGACATATTGGTGTTTGGCAGAGGTGAAACATACAGTGAAGCAGCTAAAGATCATGAAGCCAATCTCATCGCACTACTACAACATGCTAGGGAACGCAATCTGAAGCTCAATCCTAAGAAATATTAATTTAAATTAATGCAAGAGTTTTTCCTGGGCCACCAAGTTACTGAGAATTGTATCATTATCGATGACTCAAAGATAACAGCAATACGTAATATGCCAGTTCCAAAAGACAAGAAGGGTGGCCAACGACTTCTTGGAATGTGCAACTTTCTGTCTCAATTTGTGCCTAAATTGAGTAAAATGTGTGCCCCACTGCGTGAAATCAGTAACATGAATACAGCGTTTAGTTGGTCAGCTTCCAAACAAATTGCATTCACACATCTCAAAGAAATGATTACCAATGCCCCTGTGCTTCAATACTTTGATTCTGCCAAACCAGTAATACAACAGGTGGATGCAGCAGATGATGGACTTGGTGGTGTCCCGATGCAAAGCAAAAGGCCTGTTGCGGCACTTCGTCTTCCATGACAAAGTCACAAAAGGACAATTAGGCTTTTCTGAGATGATGATCCTTGTTTTCTGGATTTGTTATTTGAGGAAATCGTCTGTTTTGGGGGCTTTTCGCCACATGATTCAGTGGCGGATCTACGGAGGGAAGGGGTCCTAACCCCCCTACCCTCAATGTGTCAGAAGCTCACCCCAATTTCTAGTAGGGACCAATATATCATTTGGCGACATAATAACTAGTAGTATTACTTCGAATTTGTCATTCTTAAATAATCACACATTGAGTATTGTGTAATGTGTGCCTGATAGCATTTTTATTTAACAGAAAAATCATAATTATGGTTCATTTTATTCTACGTTACTTAGTATCACATGAAGTATAACTGTTATTTGCCTGTTGAATAATAACTCAGAAAGTACAATTTTTCGACAATTCTTCCAAGAGGCATAAATTCCTGGAGCTTACACTCAAATAATATTGCCCCAATACTCGTAACGAGAAACTTAAAGGTTTGTGCATGATACGATGGGTTGAAAGACATTCTTGTTTACGAATGTTTGAAAACATTAGATGAGCTTTAAGAAGACGTGGTCACTTGATTTGATGCTATGGTTAATCAACATGTTTGTCCAGAGGTTAATGAAAGTCGTTGGAATTGGATAGTGACACCAAGACTCCGGCTGTTCATGGTTTTGGAGTTATTGTTGACTTCACAGTATTAAAGAATAGTTTGGATTATTTGAAAAGTGATTTGAACTAGTTTCATATATACGTACTGAAGAGGGTCCCGTGTAAGAGGTCGAATGTATCTGCTGATTATTACAAGAGATCAATTGACATTTTTTATTGATATCTTACTGCAACAGTTGCAGAACAGTTTCTGTGCAGACAACTGCTGGCCTGTGAGTCCTTTGCTGGGTCTAATACCATCTTTAATGGTCAAACTACGGATGTTTCCCCCTAATCAATTTAAATCATGGCATGACAGTATCTGCAGATCCAAATTCCTTTCCAAACATTAGAATTTACTGGTATTAGAATATAGTCTCCTTGTCACATCTGCGGAAGCAGAGGGTAGTTTCTCTGTGTTGAGCTAATGAAAAGCTATTTGAGGAGCTGGATGGCTGACAAAACGTTTTCTGCCTTAACTTTAATGAAAATACATTACCGTAAACACATCGATTCCAAAAGAAATTGCAGATATGTTCATTAAAGAACATCCTAGACGTTTGTTCAAGGCCAGCCTTTTCGACTAACTGATGCAAATTGTATGAGGTATTAAATATTTTAAACATCATTGTTTCGTTCTCATAAGGATACACCTCGAAAGAAATCGTCAGCCTGCCTATTAAAATATTTTAGTGACATAATGCTTAATATGTCACATTATGACTGGGGACACTTACATGTTTTTAGTAACAAATTGATTAACCCTCAGTAATCCTATCAATCTATATATACACTGAACCAACACCAAGTCTCATACCATGGATCCTTCTTCACAGGAATGTCTGCTTTTTCCAGTATTTATACATATTATTCACTTGAAAATAGGGATTTTTGTAGTCCGTCAGAATACATCTAACCAGTATCTGATTTCCATTTTTTCTTCCAACCCTCCTCGGCACTTTGTACTTCGCCCTTGTTTAGACCTCCCACACAACAAATCCTGGATCCGGCCCTGTGATTGTTTCGTCTTCTTTGTTGTCTGAGAAGTGTTCAGAATACGGAAGGCTCCGTCATGTTGTGGTAGTATTTCCTTTATATAGCTCCTTAATCAACATAGGTTGTTTTGAGACATTTTACTCTGGATCATAATTAAAACATGTTCTGTCCCTCATTGTACAACACATTTTATACATAAATAGCGATTTATAAAATGTTAATAAATAGACTAATTTAAATAAGTTGGTTTCTCGAAATCGAAATAGAGAGGAATATATATAGAGAGAGAGAGTGCGAGAGAGAGTCGCATACAATAAATTTATTTATAAATCAACATATTTATTTATTGAGTTTCATCATGTTGTGGTTCATGCAAAGGTATATCTGCAAAATTCAAGACGATGTATTATACTAATTGTCACCTGGTTTTAAAAGTTTACAATGTTCATCGACGGAATATTATTGATATTTAAGGTTAGGTTCTTTGATAATTTCATTGCCTGGTTAGGTAAATATGAAGAGATTCTTTCATCCTAAAACATATTGGTAAGAGCGTGGGACTTTCTTACCCTTGGTCATGTTGTGCGGGAGGATGGACGTTCGAATCCCGTCCTTGGCATTATAGTAGGGGGAGTGCTTCAACCAACCAGACATTGCCTGGCAAAGGTTTCTCCGCCGAATGTGCCATATATTGTAAATTTATTTAGAATTAGCCTCCATGGTGAAGTAGTAAATTATAGACCATGTGCGTCTCTGTCATTTCGAGGTAGCTAAGCCATGTAAAATAAGTGCCATTTCGGCCGTTATTATTATAATTGTTATTATCCCTGTGATACACGTAGTCAATGTGGTACGACTTTAATCAGGTATGATTTGCACTTTTCCTTTATGTCAGGATGGCTGGATGCTTTTACGGCAGCGTTTGTGCACAAGGCAGGCTAAATGGACCGAGCGAACTCCAAAGGTAACGGGATGAAGTGAAAGATGAAACAGCCTTCTGACATGCCCACGCCGAGATTTGAACCCTGGCGATCCCTTACGTCAGAGAGCAATTCTAAGCGTTTCAATTGTATTGGATGGTCTGTTACGTGGAAGGTTAGTGATAAGTCAATCATCGAGAGTTTCACCTATCATCTTATGACAATGTTAGCTTTCAGAAGAACAATTTCTACGACGAGTAGACAGGTAAGTGTCGTACAGGTAGATGGGTCGAAACGGTTATGTCCCAACAAGACCAATCGCAAATGGACGAGTAGAATTTTAGGAAGTGCCAACAAGACGAAACCCACCGGGACGAATTTATTTTAAATATGATATAGTCATATCCCATGATAATAACCCTAAACCTTACCCTAACCATTACCCTAATTCTAACCCTTTTCCTACCCCTAAACTCAATCCCAATCCTAATCCTAACCCTACCCTTTACCCTTACCCTAAACCCAATCCCAATCCTAATCCTAACCCTAACTTAACCCTTTCCCTAACCATAAACCCAATCCCAATCCTAACACTTACCCTAACCCTAACCCTAAACCTAAACCCTAAACCCAAACCCAATCCCAATCCTAATCCTAATCCTAACCCTAACCCTTACCCTAACCCAACCCTTTCCCTAAACCTAAACCCAATCCTAACCCTAACCCTTACCCTTACCCTAAACCCAATCCCAATCCTAAACCTAACCCTAACACTAACCCTTACCCTAACCCAACCCTTTCCCTAGCCCTAATCCCAATCCTAATCCTAACCCTAAAATTATGAGAACTCGTCTCGTTGGGTTCGTCCTGTTTCGATATTTTTCTGGCTCGTCTATTTGGGATTCGTCTTTTGAGGATGGCACTGTTGAAACAGTTGTAATATACGTCTTGCTACTAACACTTGAACAAGTTTTGAAATAAAGAGATTGTATACAAGGCAATAATCTTCACGTCTTCCTCATTCAAACTAATTTTCTAGCCACGTACTTATGGCAGTCCTTTTATAACACAACCGGATCACACTGACTCAGCCATTAATCCTATTTATAATCCAGACATTTCTTCAAGGGCCAATTAGGCAGTGGATCGAAGTCGCACCACGTATTCGAATAGTTGGTGTTTATCTCTTTCACTTCATCAACCGAATCTGTTTGGAAGATCTGGAGCATTTTTTTCCAACTAAACCTAGCTTCCGTATTCATATAGATAATGCGGATATTATTCGGAGGATCATAAATTATGTTATTCCCGATGATAGTTTCTGTTTTATCGTGAAGTAATTGCTAAACAGGTCCGCTGTGGATTACAGCGGTTTACCTCAAAAATAGAACGATCCATGTATAAATAGTAACAATATCATAAAAGGATTTATTAATAAGTTATAACACCTTTCCTGATTCGGTTCCGGTTAGCTGATTCTCTAAGGAACATCGTTATATCATCGCGTCTTTGAGAGTGCTCGGACTACGAAGTTGAGATTCTGAAGTATCTATATTCGGCGAAACGGTTCGCTAAAATTATTTTGTAACATTGACGATTTCTTATCATCATCATCATCATCATCGTTATCGGCGCTATCGCTATCATCAAAGGCATCATCACTATCGGTATCATCAAAGGCATCATCGGCATCGGTGTATAATTTTTTGATGAGTTTATTGACATATCATCCTTTGTAATGTGGAAATTATTTATCTGTTGTCTGTGCTATTTATGTACGCATACCGTATGATGCACCGCGTGACCTTTCTCTTGCAGAATCCACTTCGGGATAAATTTGGAGTTCACAGACTAATTTTACACAGATATATAAGTTTGCGTGCGTGCGTGCGTGTGTGCGTGTGTGCGTGCGTGCGTCTGAGCGCGTGTGTGTTCGCGCGGGTACGTGAGGGGGAATAGCTAAGTGTATGTGTCGGGTGTGAAACGAGTATCACTGTATTACTATAATTCGAGACTACTCACTCATCGGGATCGTAAATCTCGGATTACTAATGAAAACAATTCACCGAATCCCTTTATCAATTCTTAGCTTAGCATTTATTACGCATCCTTCTTCGGACGACATATTACCCATCCTACATTACTCATAGCTCATACATCCCCTTACTGGTGTAACAATGGTGTGGATGTTGCTTGATGAACAGCACATGTATTGTTGGATAGAACACAGATGATGCTATATTTAACGATCTCTTATTTCCTATTGAGTTTCTAATGATCTCTATCGCGTTTCTCAGATTTGCTCCCATCAGAAATGGTTTGATATAACCAACGATGTCACGTGATATATTTTGTTTTAAAATCACCGAAAGGGTCTCTTCAATTAGTACGAATATGAATACAAGAGTAATTCAGCAAATTTATGTGCCTAGCCATAAACCATTAAGATTTTCAAAAATAAAACGAGTTCACTTCATAAACGTTTTATTGACACTTTTTAATTGGTAATGACAGAAAAGCTAACGGCGAATTGAACAAGTTCGAACTGAGACTGGTTCACGCTTTTGTTTATCGCACTACGATATTGTCTCTTCTGCTATATTGTTGTTGATCGAGCTGGGCTCCGGATGGATAAATCGTGCGTGAATTACAGATTCCAGAACACCCACTTCTGGTGACATCCCCGTATTTATTCCAGAGTGTTTCTGCTCCGCGTTGAGATAGATATTCCCATTGACATCACAAAAATATGAATAGATGTTACAACGGTACCCACAAAGCGGATATGACGTATAACCGACTAATGATTATGGTGCTTAGCTCTTCTATCGAATTGGTTGTAAGATGACGTGGACACTTTCTGGAGACTTCTCAATTGAAATGGGGTTTTTAATAAATAGAAACCCCTTGAACTGAATTATCTGTCGGATGCCAAGTTGAGAGCGTATCAAAACCAATTTAATATTTTCCCAAAACATTTTCCCTGTCACTTCATTTCGCCTTCTCTGGCAATCGCTAACGGCGCTCTGAAACTAAAATATGATTTCCTTCATCGTGATACGGGTACAGTACTTAATTAAGTTGATCATCTTTTGATACAAGACCTTTCTCTTTTACCGAAAGGTAGCCAGTCATAAGGGTTTAATAACGGGATCTTAAGCAATCCATCTGAAGGCTGTTTCATCTTTGACTTCGCTTCATTACCACTTAGCCTGCCATGTGCACAAAAGTGGCCGTAAAACATCAATCATCATCATCATCTTAAACAAACAGCAAAATTAAAATATGTATAAAGATACAAGAAATGGTGTTTCAGCTTTTCCCATCCAAGGGTCTTTGTGGTCCCTGCCCTTACAAGACCTGATAAAATCGTCCTTCCTCTCTCCCTCCCTGCTAGCTCTGCGATTCGGGTCTAAATTAACCCGTTTTTCCACAAATCGTCACAGACAGTTGACATCGGTCAGAAAAAATCAGACCGTCGAAATATTAATATGAAACAATCTCGCGTGTCACGACTAGGATATCCTGATGAACCTAGTGAAAGGTGAACACGGTCACGTCATGCAGCCCACGTGAATACATAGACATATATAAATATCTATCATTTTAGAGAATAGTCAGTTAACTAATTTATTATTGATGTAATAGATTGTGTTGTCTCATTAATGGTTTAATCGTACTCCGACAGAATTGTAATGGACGAGAGTGGCTCGCTTTAATGACTGCAACAAAACGATTGGAAGATAATTAATTTAAGAATCAATACAGCCCATCTAAAGACTGGATTTCGTTTCGTAGTAGTAATAACAATAATAATAATAATAATTATTATTATTATTATTATTATTATTATTATTATAACAATAACAGTAACAAGAGGTATAAACAAACAGATTATTGTTGTTAGATGGGTCAATGTTATATACCTTCCTGCTTCGTGTTCTGTCTGTTAGTTAATCTCAGACCGGATACATAAGAGCAGATGTTGTTGTCATTGTTACCGGTGTTGTTGTTGTTGTTGTTGTTGTTGTTGTTGTTTGCGACGTCACCAGTAGTAGGTTTTCGGAGTGTGTACTAGTTTTTCTCGTGTTATGTTTCAGCCAATAATAAAACCATCGTCCACAATCGACGTGGCTCGTATAGCTTACAACTTCACATATTTCTTTGTTTGTTTAATTCGGGGCTCATTTCCCCTTCGCGGCTGGACGTAGAAAGTGGCCGTTCACGGGTCGTTTCGCCACGCACCCGTTTCGCCTACTCGCATCCGTCGCCCATCCCATATTTTAACCCCCCCCCCCATCAAGAGGAGATTCTATCTCGGCGGCGTTGCTGTGATAGGTCCCGCTTCCATTAAGATGTTAAATACTCATAGGCCGTTCATTTACATTTATTTATGTCCAGTCACACAAAGACTCTGACCATCTACGTACAGCGATGAAGTAAGCCCAGCCAGAGCCTATCGGCCGAAGGCAGGCCGTGACGAGCCATAATGGCGGACCGACTTCGGGCCATTAATTAGCGTCGGAGAAAACTCGCCCGATGCCCATTTTAATCTTCGTGTAATGGCAACTATGTGCCCGTTCGTTTATTGAACCGATGAGTGGCTCTATTGACACTCGATAAGCTCGTCAAATGTCATCCTGTTTATCGAGTTAACGGCTTTTATATGAACACCTCTCGTCGTTGATGGGTGTTTTTATTCTTGCATGTTGCGTGGTAACATGACGGATAGGGAATATCATAATTCTTATAAGAATAGCACCTTCCCCGGGGGGGGGGGGGTAGGTTGTACTCGGGTTATTTGTTTGTTTGTTGTTTGATTGGTTGATTGGTTAGCTACTTGTTTAATTTGTCATTCGTTGTTTTGTATTTGATGGTTGACTGTGTAAATGTTCGGACAGATGGACAGATGGATGGATGGATGGATGGATGGACTATTCAACGTATCTCTAGCTATAACTATATGACGTGTGGTGTTTCTCTCAGCTGATATAACACAATATTCAATCTGAACATTCAATTCCCATTCCCATTCGATTGTGTAACTGTATTATGTGGCTGTATACTTAGTTCGTTCTCCTCCACGGTTACCAAAAAGGTGGTCGTAGGCAATGATGTTGGCAGGATGTTGGCGGGATGTTGAGGGGACGTCGACGCGATGTTGACGCGAAGTTGGCGAAGAGACAATCATAATGAGCGTTGTCTGTTGTTTCCACCTATAATACATATTTATCTCATTTTTTGCCATTAACGGCTAATGGCTAACATCAGCGTAAGGACAAAAACAAAGGCCATTGGCTGAAACAGGATGTCAGACTCGGCTGATTGTGATCTATATTGCTGACGTTATCAGGATATATGCCGCGTCAAGTAACATCCACCATCAGAAATAATATCTCCGCCAATCAGGACAGGAAGTTATAATTCAGGATCCCTTGTCATCGTTGTACTAGATTGGTCGATGTCTCCCGCGTTCTACTCACCTGTAAAACCGATGCAACGATAAGACAGAATGTTTATTATGAGTTTGGAAGTAGATAGAAATAATGGAAATACCAGAACATTGAGTGTGCGGATGAACGTGAACACTAAGGAAACAGACAAATAGACAGACAGAAAAACAAACAGACAGACAGACAGGCAGGCAAACAGTTTATCTGTCAGCCAATCAGTAAGGTATAGAAAGAGTAGAGAGGAGGAAAGTGAGTGAGTGAGTGAGTGAGTGAGTGAGTGAGTGAGTCAGTCAGTGAGTCAGTCAGTTAGTCAGTCAGTCAATCAGTCAGTCAGTCAGTCAATCAGTCAGTCAGTCAGAGAGTACAAAAATCCAGTCTGCCAGTACCCTGTTTTCAGTTTAAACCGTGTTTATTCGGAGATTACACTGCACCGCATTATCCCCACCATCTGCACACACTCCTCTCCCGCCATCCCGTTTCGGGTAGCACGAAACGTGTATTACCTGAAAGCCACCGATATATCACGATATGACAAAAACAGTTAAATTCAACGTGTCAGAATTGTCATTCTCGGCCCGTATCAGCTTGTCCTGATTGATTCCAGGTCACCATGAACACGGCAATACTACGGGAACCGTCTCCATCGGGGTACAGATATGACGTCATCCAGGCGTCGTCCGAAGAGGCGTTTCGATTGGTCGTCGCTGGAGAATGACTCACGGGCGGGAGTCATTTGTTACTGAGGTGTTGACGACTTCTTAGTGATGACACATCACACCATCGCACGTTTTGTATCATATTCTGACCGATGATGTATCAACAACGGCGGCAACAACAAAACTGACATTGAAATGGGGATGTATTAAACAAAAGTGAACTCGACTGGACTCGTATCAAGCCCGAACTCGTCCAATTAAGATATATAACCGTATTGTACGTAAATGTTTAATGTGCTCGGTATAATGTGTCACATTGTAAAGTAATAGACGTGTAACGGTTTATCGTGTCGTTGGGTAATTTGTATTATGAAACTCTCTAACGTGTGGGTGAACGATCGATCGCTGACAATGGGCTGCATGACGTATGTGCTCGTGTTAAACCGCGATGCGGATATTCTTGGGTGGGCGCCTTCGTGCGTGCGTGCGCACACGAGTGAACACATACGTACAGGCAGACGAAAGTAGACACACACACACACACACACACACAAATATATATATATATATATATATATATATATATACAGGCATGCATACACATAGACACAAACTGGTAAACACCCATACACCCACATGTACATAAACACAAACACATACAAACACAAAACACACTCCCCTACATATACACGTTTGCATGTACACGTGAAGGCAAACACACACGCGCGCACACACACACACACACACACACATATATATATATATATTATATATATATATATATATATACTGGGACAACATACGCACGCACAAACACGCACGCACAAACACACTTCCAGTCCCACACAGTGAGTCCCTGTTGTGTTCTTCGTATCTGACAGTCCCAATGTTTATGAAGTACTGTACGAGCCTTTACTCCAATTGAATGGCACATTAGCTTTTCTTACATAGATCAGAGGGCGCCGAGAGAATCACAGATAATAGAATTAACACGAGAACGTTTCTACAACTTGGGAATTGGCACCAACAATTGCGGTCTGCCCGGCAAGGCGCAGTACTATCGGGCTTACAAATCTCCTTCATAAGTCGCCGTGTTAACACCAGAGTACGGCGCAGTAATGAGATGTCACGATGGGGCTTTACTCGCCTACGGCACCATAGACAAGATGGGTTGCCCCCATCTCTGGGGATTGGCGGGCTTCGTGCACTAAATCGCTCAACAGCGTGCAACGGTATATTCCGCTGAAGTTAGTTTGGGGCGAGCGAAGGGGAGTAAATACCGGTTTACTACCGAGTAAATAATATTGATGAAGCACATATTTTAATTGGGTTTGGGCATTTCGCTAGTGAAACTAATAACACAGTTAACTACGACCCTCGTAGATAGGGGAAGGAGATGTTTCATCTTTCACTTCACGGCTGCCAGAGATTAGCTCGGCCTATATACTTTACTATTTGTTCAACTTATCCTAAACAATGGCTTCTTTCTAAGCGTTTCATTTCTTACTTTTTGTAATCTTTTCATCACAGGCACAATAACTGACATTACATCACAACATAAACTATCATTGTAAATTGATGGATTTGAACCGAGAAGTTGCCGTCTTTTAGTCTAAGGTATTACTCTTGACTAACCACCACTGCCACCATTATATGTACATATATATATATATATATATATATATATATATATATATATATATATATATATATATATATATATATATATATATATATATATATATATATATGGTACAAAGTTTGCTATCTCTCACACTTTGATTGTGTCATGATAACTTACCATTTACTTCAATCAGGTATTTGTTTCTCTATGATGAGGATCGAATTCAGATGATATTGATGATAATTGATGTTTTACGGCCACTTTTGTGCACATGGTAGGTTAAATGAGCCGAGCGACCTTCAGAGGTAATGAAGCGAAGTCAAAGATGAAACAACCTTCAGATATGCCAACGCCGATATTCGAACACGGGTGGTATTGATCTCTGATCCAACACGTTACTGTTAGATAACGAAGGTGCATCAGATTCGAATTTAGAACCCTGCAGTCTTGTACCTTCCACTCACCTAAATGAAGCAGCAAGGGTAGCTTTCACGGGGGGTGGGGGTGGAAAATGGTGTAAAGGTGTGTATATTTTACGGCCACTTTTGTGCACATGGTATGCTAAATGGGCTGAGCGACCTCCAAAGGTAATGAAGCGAAGTCGAAGATGAAACAGCCTTCAGATATGCCCACGCCGAGATTCGAACACGGGTGGTAGTGATCTGCTAGACCACAGAGGTGCCCCGATAGTGTAAAATAATTAATACAGAAGATTCATGGCTACAGACCATATTTATCATGAGGATGTTGTGTTTATGTCCTGATTTTAATTCGAAAACCACAAATATAAACAAAACTGTCAAACACTTTATAATAGATAAATGAGTCGAATTAATGTACTAAGTTATACATCCGGAGAGTGAGTGAATCAATTGGTGAATGGGTCAGTGAGTGAGTGAGTGAGTCAATCAATTCTTTGTTTGGCTTCGGTGCTGATCGTACAAGGGAATATAGCAGCAGGTGAGTACCTAAATAAATCATCCCAGTTACGAGTCGGATTCGAACCCTTACCCGGATGTCTGCCGTGCAGCAGTGCAATAGCCACTGAGCTATTAGAGCCCAGAAGAGTATTGGTATTCTGGACGGCAAACGCGAAATGAAATGTTAATAACAAAAGTTGTCCTGGTATTAGGTAACCATCTGTATAACAAACACAACTGATGAGAGGGGGGAGAACAGAAAGAGAGAGAGGGGGGAGAGAGGGAGAGAGAGAGAGAGAGAGAGAGAGAGAGAGAGAGAGAGAAAACAAAGGTAACTCAATGTTATTATCTCATAAGAAGGTGTAAACAATAGACGCAGATTAGATTGTAGTGCGTCGCTGGCTGGTCACTGACTGACTGTGTACCGGAAGTTAGCCGACATGGCAGTAGTCAGTGGACCATTAACGGGGTATTAATGGCGGTTGTCGCACGAGGCAAAAAACGTCCGAATTTTTTATCAGTTCACCGATAGGACCCTTAAAGATTGGCGAAAGATTTATATCCATTAGGAGTGGTTTGTTATCCGTCGGTACATAATTAAAATAGGACGCCGTTTAACGCCGATTAATTACGAGCCTATCAAGCGCGCGTTATCGTGTACCACGGCTCATCTTCACCGCCGCTGATGTCCGCTAGAGGAGCCACTATCGCGAGCGTGACGATTTAAGGCCAACCTTTCTAGCTCGTTACTGAAACTCTCGTTCGATAACCATTCAGCGCTGGAAAGAGGCCTATTCGTGGCTACCAAAGTGAGATGATGTTGCATGTATTTGTGCAGCGGTTCGTAACCTTCACGCAGTAGACTGTGGACTCGTCCAGGTGGAAGACCGATGTATCGGCGTGAAGCGGATGACCCAGCTGAGCTAACGAAGCCTCGTGGTACACCTTCGGCTGACCGTAATCCGTCATTAGGCCGTGTTAGCATATAGTGCGACCGCCAGTGCGGTAACGACGTCCATGCCAACCGTGTAGCTTTTTGCTTACTCGCCATCTGTTCGCAAGCGCGTTCTTAACCATTTGGCTTCTGCGGCCCAGTAACTAACACCTCGAAAACGTGGAATCGAATGAACGAAGCGACGTTGGCTAAGAAATGTAATGTGAATTAAGGCGAACTACGACGACGCTGTGATTCTGCGTTTACTGCCAGAACCTACCATCAGAGATCTCTTTCCATCTCTCCGATTGAACGGGATTAACAGTACAATCGTCGTCGAGTGCGTTTTGTTTATCGATGGACGAGCTAATCACTTGATCATGAAGTCGTTGTTCGATCTCCTCTTGGATATAATGTTTCTGATATGTCTACTAGCAACACGTAAGTATCACCTTTTTCGCGCTATAACCCGTCCGTTACGTTATTAGACTGTGAAATAGAGTCGTTTATAGATCGATAGCTGGTCATGCTATTGTGTTAGGTAGCTAATCTAATTGTTCGGGATCTGTCGGATATCTCGATTTCTACGGATCGAATACCGTACGTCGGACGTTATAGCTTTCTATCGTTATCGAACGTTTAACATGTCATGACGTCATCGATTACCAACTCCTTCCTTATTTTGCATGCCGGCTGTGAGAGCCAAGGTTACTGCCACTTTCCGCCCTATCTCTGGCGCTCGATCAGCAACGGCGACGGCCGACGGCCCGATCCGGAAGCGCCGTACCGGAAGTGGTACAGCCGGACGGAGTACGTCCGAAACACGGAGACGTGGGAACGTCAGAAGGAGATTGAAGCTCGCCCGACCGAGATCGTTATCCATCACCGATTGTATGCCTCGTGTTCCGGATATGACGTAGCCGCCAAGGTGCCGTGTTACAGACAGACGAAGAAGACGAGGTTCATTTGCGTCGCCCATGAACCGGAAGGGAAATTCCGCGTCCAGCATCTCTCCGAAGACGGGTAAGTCGATGGCAGGATGTCTTCGTCATGTCCAGGTTTATCGCGTCACATTGTGCGCGTCACGTGCGCTTCAGATTTTATTCCGATAACGGCATCTGGTGTAATTGGCCTATAAATGTACGTTGTCTATCGAGACTTATCACGTGACGACATGCCGATGTTTTATTGTTTATGATACTCCGCGGAAAGAAGATATTAATATTGTGTAAATCGGGTGCTCATCAATCCTGGTCACATTTTCCGTGCGTCATTTTGTGTTCCATCGAGTCTATGCTTCGTGTCGTACTTGACACTTCGTTAGCAGAGTGGACAGAGCACGCCGCTGGATGTTTCCTGCTCAGGGTTCAGATCTCGATGTAACCCTTGTTTGTGGGATGTTTATCTAAGGAGTCGTCCCTCGGCCAAGTGTTCCATATGCGACAGCTGCAAAGGTTAAAATGAAACAAAACATTCACCACGGCCTATTCAACTTTTATTGGATATCGCATTAATAACGTCTCGAATGTTATTATTGTATTGCGTGCAAACTCAATCACCTTAAAATTATTACTCTGCTATAATTCCAGCTAATTCAATGGTATCATAGGTTGTAAATCATGCCTTGTTTGATCCTCAATCGGCTATTGTGGGTAAGAGTGTGGGACTTTCTCACTCATGGTCGTGCTGTGCGGGAGGTCGGAGGTTCGAACCCCGACCGTGGCATTATAGTAGGAGGCGTTTTTCATCCAAACCAGGAAACTGGCAAGGTTTTCTCCACCGAAAATGTCATGGATTGCAAATTCTAAATTTATTTAGAATTAGCTATTTTGGCGAAGCAGTAAATTACAGACCATATGCGTCTCTCTCATTTGCGGTAGTTAAGTCATGCAGAATAACTGCAATTTCGGCCATTATGATCCTGTTAAACCTTCGGATGACCATTTGCTCATTCAGTCGTGAACTATTATTTAGTTGAATTACCGTGAATTATGCGTCTAAAGCGGGACGACTGATATGTATCCCCAAAAACACAAAAGTTGACCAGAAACTACCGACTCAAACAAGAAAAATAGTCTTAATGATGATGATGATGATGATGATTGATGCTTTACGGCCATTTCCAAAGGTAACGAAGCGAAGTCAAAGATGAAACACCCTTCGGATATGCCCACGCCGAGATTCGAACTCAGGTGGTAGTGATCTGTGGTCCAGCGCGCTACCAACAAGACCACGGAGGCGCCCCCTTAATAATAAGAAGGATGGCGAATACAAATATATTTGTTGTAATGGCGGTGAGAGATGTTTGTATAATAACCATTATATTATTCGTAGATCTCCTGACGGCTGCTTAAACTAATATTTTATGAAGACTACTACAATACCGCGTAGTGCGCAATTTCCGTAAGACAATCGGATGGTCCTACCGGAAGTGTTTACGGACTGACAGCTCCTAATCCGTTTAGGCCGCCATTGCTTCGTTATCTTAGATAATCCGCGATCGTCGTAGTTAGTACATCAACGGGTACAACCCCTAATGGTTTCGTACCCGGAACGAAGGTGGTATTTTTCACCGAGTAACTGACACAAATTCGTGGCCGTTTTCGTGAGAAAAATTCGCAAAATATACAACTGGCCAGATGAAGATGGGTAAGAACTATCCGTCGGATGGAAACATCGACAGATCTGACGGGCGGACGGACGGACGGACGGACGAATAAACCGGCGAATGATGTAATCATTTATTTTAACATCATGACATACAAACGGTCAATAAAATGCTCGGAATGTCTATTGGAATGTGTAATAATCTCGTTACTGAAGTCTCCGACGTGATATAAGTGTTATCTCTGTGAGTTCTGACAACTCATCACAGATAACAATAAGGTGACGTGTATAACGATCGGCTCGTGACAGTCTCGGTGTCTTAGAAGCCTCCGCCTATTGTAAGATGATGTCGTCAAACTGACAAAAGATTCCTCAGGTAACTCCGACCGCATCCTTTGTATTTTAATATTGCCTTTTTCAAACTAACGCTCTAAGTAATGTCTTAAAGTTCTCCGATAAGATGTTTGACCTTGTCTTTCTTTTCATTTCATCTTTCTTTCTCTCTCTCTCTCTCTCTCTCTCTCTCTCTCTCTCATATATATATATATATATATATATATATATATATATATATATATATATATATATATATATATATCAGAATGCCCTCTTAATTGTCTTTTGTTATTGGGAGTTCCATGATGATTCTAGATGCCCACACCGTATCCTCAGATTCCAGTATTGGTTGTCTCTGGGGTGTTTCATTCAGCATTACAAGGCTTCGTGTTTGTGGTGTTGTCTCACTTAGTAAAATGTAATTAACCACAAAAGTTATTAAATATATAACATTTACTACACAAAATCGCTGACTCATTGATAACGTGCAGCTGTCACATGGTCACCAAAACGAGCCTGGGAAGATTTTATTGTTGACCGGAAGCATCACGTATGATGCTCTGACAATGGAATCGTTGTCGCCGTTGCTATGACGTACGTAGACGTTATCAACAGGCGTTCGTCCTGTTATTAAAATAGAAATTATATCGTAATTGATTTCTTGGCCTTGGTTAATCAATGAGACACTTCCTATTTCATCATCGTCATCATCATCATTGTCCAGGCTATCGTTCCTATCAGGACATATAACAATAAATACTGAGTGTAGCTCACATCAGTCGATGTTGTTTACATTGTGTACCTTATGAGTCATTAGAGCAAAGTAGTGTTCGGGAAATACCGCATTGAGTTCATCTCTTTCATAGATAACTCTGACGGGTTCTTCGGGAAGTTAGCAAGAAACGTCCCGGATGGCTTTAGTAACAGACTGAGACGTGACAGGAGGGTGGAAGGTTAAACAAATTATTGTCAGTATTACGTATTAGGTATTCATGAAGGTAGTGGTCGGATAAGAGATAAAGATGTGTCGGGTTTTGGGTGTCATCGTCTTGATGTCGTTATCTGGCATTTTTCGTGTAGCGCAAACGTAATATTTTACTTTAATAAAATCTGGCTCCGAGTAGTTAGCTACTTACAAAAAACGACGGACGGGGGGCAGGCCGACAGACGGACGGACGGGCAGACAGATGGACTGACAGGCGAGGGACATGTAAACAGACAGACGAACTGACAGGCAGGCATACAAACGGATGGTCAGGCAGACAGAGAGATAGACGGACAGGCAGACAGACGGGGGACAGGCAGACAGACAGAAGGGCAGGCAGACGGGGGGCAGGCAAACAGACGGATGGGCAGGCATACAGACGGACGGACGGCAGGGCGTTATTTGTGAGGAAGTTGTTGGGGGAAATGTCTACCAGAGAAAGATTCGACACCTTGACATCAGTCAGGATCTACAGGATCGACTTCTGTATTTGGAACATACACATTTAATAGGTTGTGCTAAGTTTTCCTGTCCGACGGCTTTTGTTGTCTATTAAAGAGATAGTGGGGGAGGGGGAGGAATTAATATTTTAAACTAAGAAAATGATTTATTTTATGCTCGGATTATAATCAATGAGGTCAGATCGTTTTAAGCCTTCGAGTTTCGGGTACAAACTATTTGAATAATTCCACGTAATCCGAGTTCAGTGACGGGCTACTCTCGGTAATAAGTATATCATGGCTAATGAATCGCGGTTGAGTGATACAGACACGTGATCTATTGGTTTAAATAAGATATCAGCAGATTTTTCTGGATTTTTGTTGGGGGGGGGGCTTTTTAAAACAAATGGCCTACTAAAACGGGTGAGACACAAAAACATAGACAGACGACACCTATTACAGCAGATGGGCAAAGTGATAGTCCGGGTACGGTGTAAAGGTGAGTTTTCAAATGGTGATGGAAAGAAACTATGCTATTTGATGACTTAACGTGTCCAGAGAGTGAATTCCAAAGAGTAGGGACAGCAACTGATAAAGCAAGTCCCAAAGCGTGAGTTTTAACCCTGGGAAAAACAAAAACCAAAACCCCAAAAGTGAAAAAAAACCCAAAAGGGAGTTTGATAGGCAGTTGTGAAGAGTTTGAAAATGATGCGAGATTGAACAGGGAAGCCAGTGAAGAGATTACAGAAGTGGGACAGAATGGGAAACACCGATGAGGCCATGTGTTAAATCTTTAGCTAAGCAGTTCTGAACACACTGAAGTTTTATAATATCCCTAGATG
Organism: Paralvinella palmiformis; assembly: GCA_025642065.1. Taxonomy (NCBI): domain Eukaryota; kingdom Metazoa; phylum Annelida; class Polychaeta; order Terebellida; family Alvinellidae; genus Paralvinella; species Paralvinella palmiformis. The sequence goes on along the minus strand of JAODUP010000191.1, from coordinate 557,747 downwards.
CAATATGACAAAGAAGAGAGTTGCAGTAATCAAGCCTACTAGTAATGAGTCCCGTAACAATGGTTTTTGCTGACTGAGAGAGAAATATAGCGACGAATATGGCGAAGGTCAATGAATAAAATAGAAGCAGGAGCGACATGTCGGAGAAATATGTTTCCTGAAATTAAGATCGCTATTAAATGTAACATCAAGATTACGTACAGTGTCTGATGGTGTTGTGCTATGACTAAGGATGTTCGTAGGGAAGAAACGAGTAAGTTTGCTGCGTTGCCTGGATGTACCTATAATGGTGAAATCCGTTTTGTTAGCATTGAGCCTCAGTTTATTGTTTGTCATCCAGCCAGAGATATAACTGAGCCAGTCACCAAGTTGTTTAAGGGAAAGATCAGTGTCTGCTTTAGATAAAGATATGTATACTTGGGTATCATCTGCATATAAAAATATGGTCTAATTTGTGGTTGTGAATACATGAGCTTAGTGGTGTGGTATACAGAGTAAACAATGTGGTCCAAGAACAGAGCCCCGGGAAATACCGCAAAATAAAGGCACTGCCTTTAAAAAAATTCTTATTTTTATTGATTGAAACCTATTTATTAAGAATGAGCGGATCCAGGTAGGTGCTGTGCCCGATATGTCATACCAATCGGGCAGGCAGTTAATTTGACTCACTTTGCCTTATGGGAGAATTATGTTTATTAAATTTAAATCAATGAACTTATTAGGTCAGCAGAGATCCTTTCGTCTTTAATATATATATATATATATATATATATATATATATATATATATATATATATATGTTACAGTTATCTTACTGTACATATTACCTGAATATTTCAGGTAATATGTCTATTGATAACTGAGATTTAATACACATCACTTGAAAATTACAGGTAATATACATATTACCTGATTATACAGATTAACTGTAACACATTACATAATGAAAACACTTCCTACTAATCCACACTCACTCTTAATTTCTGCCCTTCCACTCTTAAGTACATTTTATTGCACCGCGTTTCAGTTGACAGAGTGTAATTCAATGCGATGACAATTAAAAAAACTTGATGCGTGTATTTTATCATAAATATAACAAAATGATGCTGAACATTACTGAACATTGACCGCTTGTTGTTGGTTATTATCAGCACATCCCGACAACAACAAGAAACATAAATATTTTGGTCATTAACAGTCAGTCCTTTTTACGTGACAACTTCCTGGTTTGGAGCGAAATTTCCGATATCACTCGATTGGCTAAATGAGAAAATTTCTTTTCACGGATCTGATCCTGAATAACCGATCGATAGTAGAAATGTGTCGTCTCTTGGAAAGTTAAAATCTGTTCCGAAACATCTCCTATTCAATGTTGCTTTAATTGATCAATAATTTGTTATTGGGTTTTTCCAGAAATATTATTAGGGACATCACTGTATAGCGTCTGTGAGTGGCTGTTGCTAGTAAGGACACTATTAAATGTACATTATTATTATTATTATTATTATTATTATTATCATCATCATCATCATTACCATCATCACTACTTCATCATATGCGTTAAGTGTTACAAGAATGTGGATAGCTGAGAATAAGAATTTCAGGTTTGATTTAAGCGAAATTATGTTTATTTAGAGACATCAGACATTGTATATATAATGTATCGCTATATAGCGGGTATAGGGACATCTCCATGGTCTAACTGGTAGCGCCATTGGCCACAGATCTCAGCCACCTCAGTTCAAATCTCGGCTTGGTCATCTCTGAATGATGTTTCATCTTACGCTTTGCCTCATTACCGTTACGTGTCGCTCAGCCTATTTAGTCTTCCAAACATCTACAAAAACGAGTAGATCCATATCATCTTTCATCAACTGATTATTGTATGCTGTTAGGTAAAGAACACCTCATACATATAAAAATCGTGATATCGATAGCTTCTCCCCAAAATAATGTATCACTGTATTTATTTTTTTCAATATTTCTAACGTGTTTAATGATTAATACGATTTACAATTCAACAAGAAATGGGTCATTCTGCGGTATTGTTTTTAATGAATTTGATGTTCTAGTTTTCGGTTTTTAAGATTACATTTATGCAGATAAATTTTTATCAGGTAAATTTTACATGTTTATCAGTCATGTTCACTTTCTTATACATCGCGAAATTTTTCACCATTCAACCTTTCTTGAATTAGAAATAACTATTGTTAATATGACCTCCCCCTCTCTCTCTCTCTATATATATATATATATATATATATATATAGAGAGAGAGAGAGAGAGAGAGATTTAGTAAAACGGTCACTAACTATCTTTACCACTGTAGCATTACCTTTTGCAGACCTCCAACTTTCACGTGCCTGAGGTTTGAGAAGAGGACCGACTTTATTGTGCAAGTATATTTTGGTGAGTGTCGCCGACATATTGACGTGTTAATGGCGCCCGAAGTGTACCACTTGTAGCCAGTGTTAGATAACAACAACATTCACCATCAGTAATGACATCTGCTAAGTGATAGATAGCGCTACAATCCATCATATTCCGCGCTCTTTGGGCGACGAAGAGAATCAAGAGTCTAAATTGCTACTTACACGGTAGACTAAAGTTCTACTTACAAACACTTCCTATATAAATGTTATGTCATCGATCTAGGCTAAGTGAAAGTTGTTTGCAGGAGAACAGAGAGCCCTGAAGAAGAGTAACTAAGGTAACACTGTGCCATTGTTTGCCAGTTAATTCCGTGTTTACCAGCGGGATTAATGATAAATGATTGATTGTGCGTGTATATATATATATATATATATATATATATATATATATATATATATATATATATATATATATGGCTTTATTATGTAATATGAATAGATCGATTTACTTTAGTGTTATGTCAGTTGAAAGGATAAAAGTGAAAGAACAATAAAACGAAGAATATTTCTGACGTCATTAGATTACGTCTGAAATCTGACGAAGAAAGATCAATTATTTAAGAAACAAAAGCCCACATAATCGTGTTCTCGTAATATGTCGTATTACGAGAAGATGGTTTACCTTTAGTAATATCCTTATCAACCCGGTAAAAGATTGATACATTACCGGATCAGATCTTTCCCCGGTAGTTTCCCGTCGTTTTAGGCCGAAGTGGTTGGGAAAATCGATGGCTTGGAAGCGGCCGTTGGCTTCTCTAAATGGCGGAGGAAGGTTTTCGGACGGCAAATAGTTCGACCTGGAAACGACACAAAAGAGCACTAAAAACGTTTTACGCCGACAACTGACCGCATTATGACCACTTTGCACACTTCCAATAACAACAATAACAACAACAACAACAGTTTAATTCAAGGTCAGTGCTCTGTGTTTGTCTAAAATGACTAATTCGTTTATTTATGTTTCCTTCAGCGGTTCGCAGTATGATAAATGTCGATAAACTTTGCTACGATGTCGCCTTACAGAGAGACGAGTGGCCATGGATAGGTAACCAAAGCTTTATCGATGGCGCTAAGTGCTGGGGGAGTGGTTTTTTTTGGGGGGGGGGTTTCATTGACTTTTGTTGCGAGTAGCAAATCAGATTAGTGTTAGTACGAAAATTATAGCAGCACTTCGCCATCAGCAACAACCACTAAGTCGTCCGTAGGTCAAATCTAGAGTAGATTGTGGGAAGGTCTCTGGACATAATTCAGTTATTAGTGTTGAGGATCTATTGTCCTCTCGGCTATGAATGAGTGACGGAAAGAATAGATTGACTAATAGACTACTTCTAATATGGTTTTTTGGTGTGTGTGTGTGTGTGTGTGTGTGTGTGTGTGGGTGTGTGTGTGTGTGTGTGTGTGTGTCTCTCTCTCTCTCTCTCTCTCTCTCTCTCTTTCTATATATATATATATATATATATATATATATATATATATATATATATATATATATATATATATATTAGCTTGTCGTATCAGTGCAATTTAGTACCATGAATTGGCTAGCTATCCTGATAGATAGATAGATAGATAGATAGATAGATAGATAGATAGATAGACAGAGAAACAGACAGACTTATTGATTGATTGATTGATTGGTTGACTGTTTGATTGATTAATTGATTGATCGATCGATCGATCGATCGACCGATCAAATGATTGAGTGATTGGTTGATTGATTGATTGCCTGATTTATTTATTGAGATCAATGTGTTGTCTTATTACGACTGATGTAAACATTTTGTCTTATCTATCCCGGTTCAGATATTCACGGTCCAGTTATTCCGTGTCCTCTAGTCGGTGGTTTTGACTTCAGATCTTATACTGGAGATTCACGAATAGTAAGTAAAAAAAAACCTTTCTTTTTTTATTTATTATTCAAAAGGCCCAGATATCATCAACTCACTCACTGCCGGCGATTAATATAAGTGTTAGAATTATCATAAAATTAGCGACAAACAGAGTGGGAACGAGGCTTATGTATAATAGCTTATTGTTTCATCTATACAAGGTCGTTAAAGGTGACCTGATGATTTATCCATTACGATCTAGCCATAAAACCGGTTATTCGTCACTATTATTATAGCCTTAAAATATTGTCATCAAATGATTATTTTTGAAGATCATATAGATCATGTCATACAGTGAAGTTATTTGTCATTTAGTTGATATAATACTTCAGCCATTAAAATGAAACTGTTGGCCCATTTGAACCATATCAACAACAGCATTTATATCGCTCATTACCATTCTAAATCATACTGGATTTCATTTGTCGATTCCTTTTACTTACTCGGCGCCTGACGTGGCATAGATCTGGTAGGTTTATCAGAGTCTGATTTTTCTCATGTCCTGATACACGTACTTCACTGCAACTCAGTGAGTGAGTGAGTGAGTGAGTGAGTGAGTGAGTGAGTGAGTGAGTGAGTGAGTGAGTGAGTGAGTGAGTGAGTGAGTGAGTGAGTGAGTGAGTGAGTGAGTGAGTGAGTGATTTTACTAATGGATGAAAAATCCTCTCCACTCCAGACGTACAAACACACAGGCAACAACGGGATTCGACCTCATGACCTAAACGACTCCCATCCAATGCACAATCAACTGCACCATAGCCGAGTATAAGATGTCTAGTGACCGTATTGGGACCGACTGTATAGTAAACAGATCTGATAATTTTTCATTCTATCATTTTGTGTACAAAAATGTTCCAATATCGCCGGCAACGTATTACCTATCTGTCACGCAATGGGTCACGTGACAGACGTAACCTAACCCCGTG
>JAODUP010000191.1:542500-550000 GCA_025642065.1 Paralvinella palmiformis | reverse complement strand
ATCCATGACTCAGACCTATTTCAATCCAGCACACATTTCAACTCCCAATGCAGCATACAACCAATAAGTCGATAAAAGAGAAATGCAATCGATCGCGTTCGTTTCTTTAGCGGAAGACTCTCTGATGGACGTCGAAGGTTCAAGAAAAATTATCGAAACGAACTCCCGAATCTGTGATAAATCGCACTAAGGAGCTATATACGCTGTAAAATCTTTGACATTTGGCCAACATTTCACTCCATTACGTCATCGTTTATGTAGATACCCGGATGACGTCGGCACGGAGCAGAACCGATAATCCGACGTCCTTCACCTCGTTCTTGGTTGACGAACGACCGAAGTTTGCTAATGAACTTCCGCCAAGATGTCAAGATACAACGAACGGAATATATATATATATATATATATATATATATATATATCGGATGCGATGCGCCGTTTTTATCAATTCGGGGATAGATTATCTTACAGCGATGGCGGCCGACTACTAGAACTCGAATGCGGCCGGTCGGGCTCAAACCGGAAGTCGGTGGACGCCATTACGAAACCGGTATCGTTACGGCTGGCGTCACGTTACGGTTTATTCTCGTTTCCACCACCCCACACCCCGGCCCTCTACGTTCCACTAATGAATCCCACTCGTGTAATAGGTGATCTTTACTTGGTCGGGATCTTCTTGACATAAAGCGAGCAACCCGATTGGCTGCGACGTCGTTTGTTTTCGTAACGCCGCCTAGCGGGAACCATAAAAAGCCATAGATTTCGGCGTGTGTCGCGCTGTTGACAAAGACGGCGACTGATAAAGTTCTTCCTCCTCTTTTTTTATCACTTTATAAGTAAACAGCTCCGGAAATTAAATTCTCCACGCCTCGGAAGAGAATCGAGGAGGATCCAGAACGCCATGTCATAAACCATTAATGTGATATTCGATCACTGTGCCGGCTCAGACGTCGGTCCGTCTCTGTGTGTGTGTGTGTGTGTGTGGTGTGCGAAACGAAAACGAGGACGTGTATCAAAAGAGCGACTCGTTTGTGATGTATTGCGGTCACTGTATGTATGTCATTCGTCTGTTGGTCACTTTCTATGCGGTTGACCTTAAATGTGTCCAAGACTTGACAGTACTCTTGTGGGAATACACACTGATTTCGTGTGCACAAACTCCGTGTCGATTTTTCAGTGCTGGATTCCCACGCATGTGTGTGTGTGTGTGTGCGTGCGTTCTCGGGATGGCCTGGTTTGTTTTTGCAGTGACCTCTGGTGGCCTTGTGTGTCGCCGTAACCTGTCGAGAACAATGATTTATCAAACGTGATTAAGCATCCTTCGACATTCTAGCCAAATATTTCGAGAACATATTCCCGCTGTAGATTGACCATTCTCTCAGCTGCCAGGACGCTGTCCACCATATCACATAACCACAATACTGTGATGTCTAATTACACAGACGGCGTGTCTACCTATTGTCTAATCGACAGATGGCGCTCATAACTGTGCGGTGTCACTAATAACGACAACAATATACAACCTACACAGATAACTGATTCATTAGAATATAATACGCATCTAGACATTTTATAGATCTTACTGTAATCACTTGGCAAATGATTTTAAATTTATGTTAAATTCGGAAATAATCTAAAAATTACATCTTACTCGGGGCCGTCTTAACGCATGGGCACGCTGGACACTTGCCCAAGGACCCCACGGACATAGGGGCCCCATGCTAATCAATGTATGGTGTTACTTGCTGTCAATAAATAACTACTATGCTATACTAAACTATAACTATTTGTTATTCAATTACGAGTGGACATCGACATTCTCATCTCCTCTGGAACCTGACGTCCATGTATGTGTCCGGATCTCGACCATTTACTTTTTTTATTCCTGTGGGTGGTTGTGTGGGTAGGGTCCCCAGTGCACTGTTTTGCCCGGGGGGGGGGCTTTAATGCTGTTAAGATGGCCATGATCCTAATTAATTGTTAACGCCGTGTGATGCCGTATCAAGACGTATACTTCCGATCTCTCTTACACCATCTCGCTGAGTATTGTGTTAATGTCGTATTATAAATGGAGGGTTTAAATCGAGTTTACTTAACTTCTTTTTTTAGGTTAATTTATTATTACACTTGCCATCTCAGAAATATCAAGGTACAGCATCGTCTTCTACGATGTCTTTCCTTTTAAAAACAACAAACTATTGTTGTTGTTGTTGTTGTTATAATTGTTGATATTATTATAATAATGGTTAATAGAGTTATTGTTTTAGATGATCCGCAGTAACGATAAAAATAACAAATACTAATATTAATATACTACAATTATTACCACTATCACCGTTATAATAACTACTATAACTACTACTACCACCTACCACTATTACCACTACCAGAACCATCACTATAACAACTACTATAACTACTACTACGACTCTACTACCACCTACCACTATTACCACTACCAGAACCATCACTATAACAACTACTATAACTACTACTACGACTTTACTACCACCTACCACTACCATAACCAACACTATAACAACTACTATAACTACTAGTACAAGTCTACTACCACCTACCACTATTACCACTACCATAACCATCACTATAACAACTACTATAACTACTAGTACAAGTCTATTACCACCTACCACTACCATAACCATCACTATAACAACTACTATAACTACTAGTACAAGTCTACTACCACCTACCACTATTACCACTACCAGAACCATCACTATAACAACTACTATAACTACTAGTACGACTTTACTACCACCTACCACTATTACCACTACCATAACCATCACTATAACAACTACCAACATCACCGCTGGTACCACTACCATCACCAACACTGTTAATAATAATAATAATAATAATGTATATTTAATAAAGGCTTTCGGAGCCTTCAAAGGGGGAAAAATATGTTTAAAAAAAACCCCAAAAAATGTTGTAAAACCCCGTTGATTTAAAAAATAATAATTATTTTTTGTGAAAGGACTTTAAAAAGGTTGTTTTTGGGGTTAAAAAATTTGGAGACGACGATTTCTAATATTTGCCGGCCCTTTTTAAAAAAGGGGGTGCAAACAAATCACAATCACCATTGACTTGGCCAAAAATCCCTGCAAAACTGACATGACCTGAGTTTTGGGGGGTTTTAAAAAACCCCTTAAAGGATTCGGCCCATTCATTTAAATTTTTAAAAACAGAACTTAAATGGGAAGCTGTCAACAGGGAGCCAAAAGTTTTTTTAAAATTTTAATATGATCATATTTTCTAGTATTTGTTACTACCACCATCAGTATTAACACTACCATCATCACCACTACTCTTACCATCGCCAACATTATCACTACAACCATCACAATTACCACCACCACTACCACTATTATCACTACCATCACCAAAACCAACACTACCAACATCAAGACCAACACAACCAACACCAACACAGCCAATATCAACACAACGCTTCCAACACTAACAACCACAGCTAATACTACCAACACTAACACTACCAACACCAACACTACCAACACCAACATTACCAACACCAAAACCAACACTACCAACACATACACCAACACTACTAACACGAACACTACCAACACATACACCAACACTACCAACACCAACACCAACGCTACCAACACATACACCAACACTACCAACACCAACACCAACGCTACCAACACATACACCAACACTACCAACACCAACATTACCAACACCAACATTACCAACACATACACCAACACTACCAACACCAACACTACCAACACCAACATTACCAACACATACACCAACACTACCAACACCAACACTACCAACACCAACATTACCAACACATACACCAACACTACCAACATTAAGAGATCAACACTACCAACACCAACATCAGAACTACTAAAGCCAACACTATCAACACTAACACCATTATATACGTCTGTATCTACCTGACTGTATTCTGCCTCTGATTAATTATTCTTATGATTTAATTAACCCTAATTTAAAAAAAGATAAACAATGTTTCTATTACCCACAACAAGAGACAAATGATAGAAACGAAATAACTAATAGAAATAAATAACATTTAGATGAAACGGACAAAATAATCCTGACATAACGAATAATGTAAATAAATAATTATATTCTGTTTACGTTGATACTAGCCATTGATGAGATTATTCTCCTTATATGTATAATTCTCTCTCTCTCTCTCACACACTCTCTCACTCACTCTCTCTCTCTCTCTCTCTCTCTCTCTCTCTGAACATCACTCTGTCTCCCTCACAGTCATTCTGTCTCTTTTAAGTTCTCTCTAGCTGTCTGTACATCACCCTAAGTGTCTTTTTAAATGTCCGTAATTACTTTGGTTATGAAACGTATTTCACATAAGTTCTTCGTCGAATGCGTCTAAAGGGTGTTTCATCTTTCACTTTAATTCGTTACCTTTGGCGTTTACTAGGCCCCCATTTAGCCCACGATGTACACCCAAGTGGGCTTAGAACGACAACATTTTACTTTTTCCCCGCTCGTCGAACGTCTTAGCTCTATCTGTCTACACGAGAGATAATTGTTCGGGGTTGTAACTAGACCATATATATCTGTCTACTGTTGTTAATCTCTCTGCCAGAACAGACCATGTTATGTCGAGGCTCTTGGGCCGAAGAGAGCTTTTACTTCATCGTACTGAGTGATGTAGCCGGGCCGCCTCGATACGTGATGGTAAATAGAACCGACCTCGATAGTACATGTATACAAACATACGTACATATTACATACACGCCTAAATCCATATATGCGGGCAGGAGATGTCACACACGCGCGCGCGCACACACACACACACGCAGAGGGGGAGACACTCAAACAAATACGCTAACAGGCACACGTCATGAAGTGCAATCTTAATAGACCGATCCATTTACACCTGGCGCCACCGTGCGGCTGAATTTCACACTACGGTCTCGGGTAAAAAGTTCAAATAAAGATATTTTATTTTCCACTTTCAGCGACTTCCGGTTAACATGGTCGACAGCACGATGTCGCCACCTATTTTCGCCATGTTGTATTTTAGCCTAGTGGTGCCAGCTAGCGGGAGAGGACAGCCACCAGGTAGCGTCCTGTACGAAGAACTACGATTGTATGAGAGTGGTAGGTAATACGAGATATCCAACGTTCTATATAAGAGTATTTTTTAAACGTAGATCCAAACAGATAGAATCTTTACCTGAATGTTCTATCATTCCAGACACAGCTTTATGCTACGATGAGTCGCCCGAGTGCCCTAAACGAGCTCTAGAAGGCAGATGTCGTGATACACCAATATATCAGTTTGCTAATCATTGTAAAAGATCCTGTGGTTTGTGTGGTAAGTTAACCAAAATAGGTTAATGTCATCATTACGGGTGTATTTATTTGTGAGAGAGAAAGAAAGAAAGAACGAAACCAGTCTCTGGGACCACCTCCCTTAAGCGGATAAGTACGTTCAAGTACCAATCTAAACTGGTTCAACTATTTTCATTATCATCGACATCCGTGAACTGTCATCATGTGGGCACCATGACGACTAGCAGCAACTGTAGAATGTGCCTGTGTTCATCCCAGTCCAATCCTTGATGTTATCCAGTCAGGATTTACTCGGCCTTCCCCTCTTCCTACCTCCATCGACGGTCCCCTGTAAGATGATCTTGGCAAGTGAGTTGAGTCGGCAAATGTGACCAAACCAGTTAATTTTATTTTCCGTCTTTTTGCCGTAGCCAACGGTGTCTCCCATCTTCCGCTATTTTACTTAAACAGAATTTTATGAACACACCTGGACTAAACGATCGTGCTTATTATCTATTAGATAGAAGCCAATTTAAGGCCCGGGGTATAGAAACTTGTGTTAAACAACCAACTTTTGCTGCTTGAATCTGAATGGCCGATAACCGACCATTAAATCCTTCCCAATCATCTTCCAGCACATCTGTAGTCGGTCAAACCTGATTTTACGAAGGGCAATGACTTTTAATTAGTAATAACATGGACCAATGAAGAAAACTAATTATCGTAATAGATCAATTTGCTTTTGAGACTTGGTTAACATTTCAATTCCGCGATTTATTCATCGAGTCACTTTTCGAGATATTGGTGATCACTAAATAAATGTAAAAACTAAAAATTTCTTTCAGTGATAGAGCTTCCTCGACACGACTGTTGTCTATTAAAACAACACCGATAACTGTAGTTAGGTGTAGATCTAGAATCTTTTGATTTTCGTATATTCGTATATTTCTAGTAATAAATATTTGACTTACTACCATCAGTCACAAAGGGATGGCTAAAAACTAGACGTATCAATACAATGTATTGATGACAAGTATAACTAATAGTCTTGTAGAAATTTCACTTTTCACATTTTTAATGTAATTTTGTTTGCATTTCGGAAATTCGGCTAAGTTCACGTACTCGTCGAGGGGGGGGGGTTCTTTTCACGGCCAGAATATACTTAATCACGTACATCAACATATAAAACAATCCGAGAAAGTGCGTTATAGTTTACGTATAGATCTATACGCATACGACCGTGCGAAAATAAGGTTTCCTTTATAGAAACAGCGATTGATATCGAGTCGAGGACTCGTACAGTTCATGCATATTTATGGGTGATCCAACGAGCAGATCGCGCGAAAATGCCTAGACGCGTATTAGTTATCTACAAAGATATTCCAGGTTGATAAGACGTACTCGGATACCTGTATAGATATTGGTTTATTGCAGTAGTCGGCTGAATTATAAACAACCAAACGCAGGTGATTTATGTTTTACGGCCACTTTTGTGCACATGGTAGGCTAAATGGGCCGAGCGACCTCCAACGGTAATGAAGGGAAATCAAAGATGAAACAACCTTCTGATATCCCAACGCCGAGATTCGAACTCAGGTGATAGTGATCTGTGTGTTAGCCAACGCGCTACCAGTTAGACCACTCAAGCGCCAAACACATGACAATGTTCGCTAAAAGTAATGTGGGTCCAACACACTGATCCCACTCTTACCCGCAAACTCGCCGAAGATGTTCTGGGTTAGAAACGGACTGTGTGTTTGTAACATATGCATGTACAAACAATCACGTATGCACTATTATGCGCGTACACACACACACACTCTCTCTCTCTCTCTCAGCCACCGTGATTCCCTTTTTAGTTTTGTTGGATAAGAACTTAAGGACTGCTAAGATATATTTCAACATTGGATTTAGTCCCTGATGAATAATTCATAGTTTTAATTCACGATTCGAGATTGCCACCGCTTTATTGCACACTGTTAAAACATACAGACACACAAACTCTCATGCCCGCAGAAGCGAATATTAGATTATTTATGTTTTACGGCCACTACTCCAAAGGTAATGAAGCGAAGTCAAAGATGAAACACCCTTCAGATATGCCTGCGCCGAGATTCGAACTCGGATGGTAGTGATCTGGGGTCCAATGCGCTACCAATTAGACCA